>SZWC01010829.1:50884-97035 GCA_023375785.1 Penium margaritaceum
GGGTAGCGAGAGGGAGGACAGAGGATGCAAAGGGCGGAGAGGGAGAAAGAGAGAGGAGGGGAAAGACAGGATGGAGAGAGCAGGTGGGGTAGAGAGAGAGAGGGAGAGAGAGAGAGGAAGAGAGTGCAGGGAGACAAAGAGAGGGAGAGAGGTAGCGGGAATACAGGTCGGGACGAAACCCAGCGGGGGGGGTCCTAGTGCGCCATAAGGGCGGGGCCACACGGCCGCAAACGCCAACAGGCCGTTTAGGGGGCAGACCGCCCCAGGCTCAAAGAGTCGTGCATAAGGACAACAACAGAAACAAAACAGGGGAGGGTGGGGAGGCAAGGGCCCAAAGTTACGAGTCCAGAGTCCGGGGATGGGGGGGGGGCCGAAAGCCCGGAGTCCCTAGGCTAGACTAGGTCTAGGCGGCCTAGAGCCAGGAGCCAAAGGCCAAGAGCCCAGGACCGATAGCCATAGCTACAACGACAGCAAGAGCCAGAAGCTGGGAGAGCGGAGCCACGGGGCTAGGCCCGGAGGAAGGAGACAGAGGCTGCCGACCGAGTCAAGGGCGGCGCCAGGGGCAGAGGGCCGAGCGCGGAGCTGGGAAGGGCCAAACTAGAGAGCGGGAAAAAGAACAAACCTGCACACAAGCAAATGGACAGTGGTCCGGCAAAGGGAAAACGCAGACAGGGGAGGGGAAATAAAAAGCGCCAGGAGAAACAAAACAGGAACCAGCGGAGGTTGGCGTGGGGGGTGGGGAGAACGGAACGACAGAGAAGCCTCAAAAGGGGCAGACCTGAGGGGAGGAGGAGGCGAACGGGGCCGGGCGATAGCGGTGGGAGCAAGGACGGCGGCGACGGCAGAAACGCCAACGGCCGACGTTTGAGGGCAGAATTAGAAACAAGAGGAGCGGAGCCCACGGGTCTGGTCTGGTCAGTGGCTTGAGACCATGTTGAATAGAACAAGGGGAGGCGAAGAGGGAGGCCGTGGGAGGGAGGGTGGAGGAGAGAGGAGGCGGGAGGTGCATGGAGTCGGGAGTTAGTCGCTAGGCTTACTGTCCCTTGCGAGTGTGAGGGGGGATGAGCTCTCGGGCGCTGGGAGGGGGGAGGAGCTCTCGAGAGCTGTGAGGGGGGGATCGAGGTGTTGAGGACTTAGTGCGAGAGAAGATTGAGGTGAGAGATTGTAAACGTTTTGCAAAGAATGAATGAACAAGGGCGAGGACCGCCCC
The DNA here is from genome assembly GCA_023375785.1 of Penium margaritaceum. Classification (NCBI taxonomy): domain Eukaryota; kingdom Viridiplantae; phylum Streptophyta; class Zygnematophyceae; order Desmidiales; family Peniaceae; genus Penium; species Penium margaritaceum. The sequence goes on from SZWC01010829.1 coordinate 52,095, forward strand.
CTGCCGGGTCAACCTCGCCCACAAATGATGTAAGCAGACTCGAGCATGTTGCGCGGCGCAACATGCTTGAGTAAGGGCATATCTATGCCCATGCGAGTGGCAAGAGGGGGGGCTTTCGCTCTCTTTCGAGAGGGAGCGAAAGGCCCCTCTTTTGCGCGAGTGTGCCACCTGCCTAATGTGCAGGTCTGAGTATGTGTGCCGACACCCAGCAGTCATAGGCGCGAGGGGCACAAGTACAGGAGGAGCCCAAGTAAGACAAACCCGGCCAGCAAGGAGTAAGGCTAGGTTAGACGCTCTAACACAAGCAGCAAGACACGTTCGCTACTTTAACACGATTGCGCAAGCAAGAGTGGATGTCCCAAGCAGAAAGCCTGAACACTTCTTATGATTCCAAGGACCTTTGACTTTTGCCTATGTTGTCTCATATCTCCTAAAATAAGTGTAGTGATTTGTTCCTCAGGATAACTTAAAAGCATTCGAGGTCCAATTTTCCCCTTTCAACATATTGTAGTCATTTTTCCACTCTCAAGAAACTCCACTACATGCATCACTAAAGTGCAAAAGTTTCAGCTTTAATTTCCTTTATCAATTAAAATTGTTATCAATATTTTTGTGTGCTTTGTTTTCAGGTAGCTTAGACCAATGCATACCAAAATAGGTTTCCCCATCAATTGAATTATCATTTTCAATATGTTCTTCTTTCAATCCCTTTTTTGTGTCTTATCCAGTCTCTACAAGTATAACCCTTCCTACCCCACATCATTTTTGTACACGAGTTAAATTATAGAAAAGTAGGTGCATTCCACTCCCTTTTATAGCTTCTTTTATCATCATGTCATGTGCACAGAAAGAAACCAAAATGAAGGACATAGACTTCCATTCAGATCCTTCAATAAAGTTCCATGTTGAATTTTGTTTAAATAGAAGCATCACCATGCAGGATTGGATATAATAATTCTTCCTCTAAGTCAAGGTGAGCATCATTCTTGGCTTCTATTGATCTTTTGTGCCTCCTTGACCATGAATTTAGCTTAGCAAACAGGTTGGGCATGCACTGCTCCACCAAATGTTTTTCATGATGCAAGTCCAAACAAGACACCAGTTGTTTAATGCCATGGATAGCACAATTGGACTTGAAGACAACAGGTCCGACAATGTAGCCTTCATGTTTGTAGGAACGTTTTTAACCTTCTTGCACAGAAGAAGATTCCTAGACATTTCTCCATGCATGAGGAGGATGACCCACTTGACGTTTAGTGAATGCACCAATTTGCAAACCGATGAGGTGGTGTGGAGTGGCCATCGCGAAAAGTTCCACTACCCAAACACAGAAGATGCCAGACCTAGGACTATATGTACCGAGCTCATTACTCATTCTAAAAGTACATTTTGACCTTAGATCATCCTTGGAGAGCTGTCCAACTGAGGAACAACATAAAGAGAACACTAGATGGTATTAGCCCTAATAGTTAGTCTTTGACTAGAATCTCATGTAAATGTGACAAAGTGTCAAGTGGATAGTTGCTAGCAAGTGATTTCTTGGGAGATCCTTGGCGTGGAATCGTGATCCTGAGGGTGATATCTCCTTCTAGTTGAAATGCTAAGAGCAGAGGGCAGGTGCAATTGTGTCCCTTCTATTTTCTAATTTGTTTACCTTAGGCTGGTTGGCAAAGGGTTATGGTTCCACACTAACCTGTTGTAAGCCACGTTTTGCTCAGCTTTGGTACGCTCTCTCCAATTACACACGTCAGCTCCATCAGCTCCATCGGCTCCATCTTCTTTGTCAAATCCAATAGCTAGATTTACGCTTAGCACATGGGGACCAAAGACAAGCTCTACCTTTGGAGGCACGACCCTTGGGTCCCAAATAAGACAAGCTCTGCCCTTAGAGGAAAGACCTTGGGTGTGCTGTTGTGAATTGTCTTCTCTCTCTATAGGGAAACATTGGCTCAAGGATAAGTAATGGACCTGCACATTGAAGCCGGTAGCAGACATCAGTTAACATCATCATCCATCAACCTCAACACAGCCAACACGCAAAAAAGGATAACTGAGATGGTGGACCCATTAGGAGTAGTGGGGGTTGCCATAGGGCAGTAATCAAACTGAACACTGACCACTAAATGGCATACCACTAAAGTGATTGTGAGTGATATTGCCTCGCCGCAAGGTTTTGAATAGTCGCGAGGGGTCCCCATTCTTTAAGGGGGGACTTCTCGCTCTGGATATGGCACTTTGAACTGGGAATGAAGATGGGCGCTTCATCAAGCATTATAAGGGAGAGGAGAAGGTTCTCATGTAGGGCTAACCTAATCACAGGGCAAAGATGGAACTAACTGATATTTTCATGTTATTCCACAAGAATTTGGTAACCAAGAAACATGTTCCCATCACTGTGGGTTACCCACTAGCTTTGGATGCTTATGCCAAGCTTAAGCATGTGCACCAATTCACCCCTCGTGAAAAAAGATTATTCATCCTCCAACGGTCGATTTGCATGTAGGTGAATGAGGGAGATTCCGACACTGATTTCCAACAGTTGTTTGAAGGAATCCTTGGTGAGGCTTGCCAAATGAATGGGGACCTTCACAAAAACATACAGGCCATTATCCTCCTCATGGCCCTACCAAAGATTACGAGCCACATGATGATCGTCATAGGCAGTTAGAAGGAGAATGATATGACGTATGCGGAAGTGTCTTAGCATGTGCAAAGCAAGGCCATGCGACACATGTTAAGTGAGGCTGACTTCTCAGTCTATTCTGATTGCTTGTTGTTACATCATTTGGACTCAAAATCCCCCTATAACGTTCATGGTAGCAATGAACATCACTTTTTGTCCATACCTTAGTGAGTTTTTTGTGGTGTACCTTAACAAAATCCTCGTGTAAAACCGAACCCCTCAGGAACATTGACAACATCTTCGACATGTGCTCGAGTTCCCTAAACCGGAGAAGTTCTACGAAAAGCTCATCAGGTGTGCCTTGGTTCAACGGTCCATTGAGTTTCCCGGCCACATCATTGGTGGCAGACAAATATCCATGGATCCAAGAAAGATATCGGCGGTGGCGGATTGGCGAACTTCAAAAAACGTACACGATGTACAAGTCTTTCTTAGATTTTGCAAATTTCATCAAATGTTTGTGATGGATTATGTTTGAGTGTCAGTGCCTTTTTCCGATGTCACGTGCAAACATTGCGAGTGGATTTGAGGAGACAACGAACAAGTGGCTTTTACATTTTTCCGTATAGCTCTAACCTCAGCGCGAACCCTTCGAGTGCCACATCCAAGTGTTGATTACGTCATGGCCACAGACGCCTCTGATTGAGTAATCGTTGCCGTCCTCCTTCAAGAGTCTGGTGGGAAAGAGCAGATCATTGCATATATGCAGCAGAAGCTTCACAAAGCAGAGATTAACTTTGTAGTCAAAGAAAAGAAAATTTTCACGGTTATTCATGCCTTCAAAACCTGGCGCTACTATTAATCGTGCTTCAAAGGGATCACCATGCCTTCAAGTACGTGCAAACACAGATGAACTTCTGCCAAAGACAAACTCGGTGGATGGAGTTCCCTGAGTTGAACTTCGTCTACAAAATTAAGTATGGGCTTAGAAAGAAAAACTTAGCAAACTTGTTGAGCTGTCGGTCCGATCTCGCGAAGTTCAACACTAGAGATTCAAGCACATCCATACATGGCAAAGTTATTCGCACATGGCTACAAGGATCATGGAGCCTACAACACAACAAAGTTCCACTTTGCAGGTTCCTATTGGTGCAGCAAAGAAGAAAAATCAAGTTGTCGTTCCAAAAGTCAAGGGGCTACGGCGCAACCTTCTCCAAGAGTGCCACAACACTGGCCAAGGAGGGCACTTCAAAGTCGACAAAACTAGCCAAGTACTTTTGAGGGAACAAGATGGGGGTTGATGTCAAAAACGTTTGCAAAATTTACGACATATGCCTGAGACACAAGAGTCGGTGCACCCCTTGGCATGCTACAATCACTACTGATACCAAAACAACCATGGACCGACATCTCCATGGATTTAGTGACCAGTTTGCCTGTCACACGGGAGGCATTTGATGCCATGTTTTTCATTGTTGACATGTTCTCAAAGATGGCACAATTCATCCCGAGCACAACGAATGTAGCTGCCTAAGGGGCAGCACGACTGTTCCTTGACCAAATCATCCGACTGCATGGGGTTTTGTGATAAATCACAAGTGATCCTGATGTGCAGTTCACTAGCCACTTATGGCAAGACTTGATGCAACGATATGGAAGTCAACTCCAACTTTCAACAACGTTGCATCTGCAATCTGATGAAAAAACCGAGCAAACCAACCAAAAGCGCGAACAACCTTTGAACCTTATGTGAACTTCATGGCACTAAGTGGGCAGTCAAGCTGCTAGCCGCAGAGTTTGCATACAACAGCGCATTACCTGCATAACACGAAACACCTTTTGGGATGGTTTGTTAAGCAGCACCAACCACCTTGATCGATCTATAAACAAAAAGCAACATCCCTGTAGTTGGCACTCATTGACGAGAGTTTTCCGCCATCTGGGAAGAAACTTGTCAAATCCTTGCAAAAACACAAGAAGCTATGAAGCGGCAAACCGATAAAACCGACAAACCAAGGTGTTCAAGATGGTTGACAAAGTTTTGCTCAACTCCGCAATAGTCAAACTCCCCACATCAATTAAGACAAAACTCAAACTCTGTGCAAAATTCCTACTAACTGGCAACATGCAGATTCACCGAGTCTTCCACATCTGTAAGCTTCCGCACTATGTCGATCCAGCAAAAGATTTTCCTTGACGAGTTGAACCTGCCCTGCCACCCATGATCGTGGATAGTGACCGCAAGTATGAGGTTGAGGAAATCCTTGATCATAGCAAATGAGGAAGCAAAGATCAATATCTAGTCAAGTGGAGGAACTATAGCGCAGCAGATAACAGTTGGATGCTATACAGCTAGCTATGAGCTCCATCCTCTTATCCACGGCTACCGAGCGTGACTACAGCCACGTGACAGTATGGCGCCGAGATTTCATAGCTAGAGGAGGGGGGGCAAGTGTTATGCCAATGGGCATATAGAACGTCATAAACAAACAGGGGACCTATTTGTTTCTTCATTCCTCCTAGCTCAATTTGCGAACTAGTTGTGGTAGTATGTTTCCACGCTCGAGAGGAATTATTCCGAATAGCCCGGGTACTTATGCGTTGAGCATTTTTTGGTCACTTATGAAACTCCCCGGAACCCACTCATGGCGATTTGTGACGTTTCAAGACTACAAACAATGATCTTTTGTACAACCAACGCTTGACTCCTCGAGGGAGCAAATCAAGATATAGCGTTGCGTCATGCGAACCGTTGAAAAACTAAACGGCTAGACCGAGCCCCATTTTCTCACCCTCATCATTTGTATATACACTATCAAGTTTTGACATTTGTGACAACGAAGTATGTTTTCCCCTTCTCAAAAATACCCAACTGACTCCAATCTTGTGAAAAGTGACAAATTGGGTTTCCAAATGTGAACCACTTCACTTTTGCTGGCATAAAAGAATCCCACCTCCTTCCATGAATGAAATCATAGATTTAATACCTAGTGCTTCTTCTACATTTTGCATTGATTGGTCCAAAAACTTTTATACACCTTCTCCATCTTTTCACCCACTCCCTGTACTCATTTATTTGGCCTTGTATGTTGGTACTACAAGGTAGAAAACATGTAAGATTGATTAAAACTTTCATGTATTCAAAATACCTCATCATTGAGAACTTTGTTTTCAAAGTGGTCATCATGCAATGTTGGGTTGAATATTGGTGCCATTTCTATTGCAGTCGAAGTTCAACTTTTGAACAAAACAAATGCACAATAAATAGAGAAATTATTTTTTCAGAGTCCTCTTGGGGTCTTCACACTAGGGTACTTCTTTTACTCAAAAGTCTTATGTGTATGGCTATGGTTTCTCATTCATATTACTTGAGTTGGCATGGGAATTCAAATCAAGTTGCCAATGAACTTACTTACCATCTAGAAGCCCTATTTTCCCCTCATGTTCCAATCTCACTAAATAATGTCCTTCCATTAGCAATGTGGAAGAAAAATTCAATAACATGTATTATTTCTTTAGTACAAAGTAATTGTGAATAGTGTATCCACCTCTTGAAACTTTGAGTATTAGCAACCCAATTTCCTCAAACATAGAATAAAATGGTGTAATGTATCTCCTAGTTTAAAACTTTGAATAACAATGTTTAGTTCTAAAATGGAATTTTCTTTTCAAAAAACTTCCATGATGATGTATATAATTTGCATCTTGTTTTTTTAAGGTATATGATTCAAATATATTTTGAAGGTGAGAGTTCTTCATAAGGTCTTTTTTATCTATTCTATCACATGAAGGTATTTTGAATTGGATGCATTCTACAAAGGTGATGAGGTCAATATTCTAAAAGATTTTCTGAACCATTGTGACAATGGATGATGTTAAAATTTTAGTGCAAATGATTGTTTTATCCAATTTGTTTCTACTGAAGGAAAACTTTGTTTTTTGGGTGTTTCCAGATCTTTGGTGATGATTGTCCATCATTTGGGTACCCACCTACCTTTTCCACATTGTCTCTTATGATCCTTGTCCTTCTCTTGCATTTCATCGTATTCCCTGAAGTGTTGGCCACAAGGAACCGGAAAACAATGAAAACAATTCATGAGCTTATCTAAACTTTAGGGGTCTCAAAACCACCATCAACTGTAATTCAAGAGAACATTTCTCAATTTAAACAAACAGCAATGTTATTGAAATACCATGTTGACATTTTTACAACAATCTTAACAGGATTCCTTTGTGAGATTCTTAGTTTAAGAGGAGTTTTGTCTATGTTAATGAATGAATTGGAATTTTCCTATAGTATGAAAGCCTATTCATGCAATTTGAAGGCTATTACAGAACTTTAGTCCATCAGTCAAATCGTTGCAGTTAGCTGAAACCATTTTTCCATTCAAGCAGCATATCCTCTTCCCTCCCCTTCTTTTGGCACATTATTATCAGCTAGCGGTGCTCTGATCTAGAATCCATTAGTTTTTTAAGACAGAGGCGCACCATGAAATCATTATCACACTTAAAAAAACAACACATTGTACAAAATTAACGGATTTGTAGAAACTTGATTGCTTGGACAAATCAAATACGTTCGGTGATACTTCTCAAAGCAAAACTTTCAAATTTTAAAACAATTTCTAAAATTTTCGTCATCTTCTTTTTCATGAAACAATTCCAGATGCATTATATGAACTAGGATGCATCCAGATGTGGTTAACCGAGGGAAATCTGAAAATGGAAGAAAATGAGAGGATGGGGGGTTGGGAGTAAAATGAAATTGTGTTTGAGAATTATAAGGGTGTTTTTTTGTTTCCTTAAGAGGTATATCTATCCTCTGAAAATGATTAGAAAAACTCTTTAATGATTGATTCAATTGTTAAGTGAATAAAAACATTTTTGCAGCATAGGCAATGTCAACAATGGATTTTGTGTATTTGTTGGCGAGAAACAAGAACAATCCTAGGCAAGGAAGATAAAACATCATTAACGTTGGATGAAAAAAATTAGAAATCCTTCCCACCTTCATTCTTGGAACCATTTTCTAATTGGAAATGTGTTTAAAATCATGCCATAGAATGGTTCCAACGTTGAAATGCTGTTGAAAACGTGAAACCATGAACACAAACTCATCAGTAGGATTTTCTGGAAAATAGTGTGCTTCGGTTCATTGGTCTTAATAGGACATAGTTGGATGATGTAAGGCATCTACCACCATCCAAAGGAATTGTTCTTTTCTACATGCACCAGGTATGCAAATAAACAAATTTTGATTTCCATGGCCATTGTTTTCTGAGAAAATCTTCTAAATTTACATGATTCTTAGTTCAAGAAATCTAATGATGTAATTGTTTTTGGATATTCTTGAGAACATTTTTCCTTGCAAGTTTTTTAAATAATGTAATGAGGTTGATGTTACTTACGAGGTTTTCAGTAAGACCAAATGTTTTGAAAGGGATAATTTTCAACTTATCCTGATCAATTTTATAAACATAGCTCATTGCTTTCATTTCTATTGTAGATTCTTCATGTGAATGTGCTGCCATTTGATTAAGAGAGGTTTTAGAAAAGGTCTACATCTATATTCCACAGGCACCTACGTTCTATTTTAGCCAAACACCTTACCTCATCGAATTTGAAATGAAGACAAAGAATGTTCCTCGATGGATTTTTTATAGAATGATCTCAGAGAATACTGATTGGATTTACCACGATATCTAGTGAATTCACATACAACAAACAAATGTGGTGTTAATTGGCAAAAATTCACACAATATGTCGGAGATTTACCCCTAACTCTGACTTGGAGCTGCATTCGTCATGCATCTAGGATGTTAAAAAAGGCAGTTGTTGCATTCGGCAAAGGAAGATTTTCTAACTTGCTTATGGACTTGTCTCCATGTTTGGGAATAAAGATCATGTAGATTTTTCCTTGCCCTATCATGATTACATGGAGGCAAAAGAGAAGCAACTACAATCTCGACTTTAATGTTTTACACCTCCCAATGACCACTGTTATTTTCTACCTTTATGGTTTCCATGAAATTGGTCATTACACGATGTAAAATTTTATAGAACGATTGCCACGGGGTCTGCAGGCTGTTCACCCTTCTTTTCCCTTGACATGCTCTTTTTTGCCCTATAATGAGGGTTTTAAGGTTAATTCTTGAAGAATTGTTCACCTTTACTTTTCATGAGAAACAATGGTAATCTAATGATGTTTTAAATGTGGATGGTTCTGTGAATTTTGATGGATAGTGTTGATGCATTGAGGGGCCAGAATGTTTCGGAAGATTTTTGCCCTTTCACTCAAGCCATCGCTACTAAACAGAGCAATGTCGCACTTTCACTTGAATGTTTTTCCACCGCTGGCGTCATGAATTGCACTTTTGGCATCGATTCACAATTCTATGAAATTTTAAGCAATGCTCGTGATATTGATGATTTTGTCATTGTCCGACTTGGTTTTGCTCCATGATAGTGAAGAATTGCTACATCACGGCAAACCATGTTCTCACCATCTTACCTCGTGATGGAGTTTTCTAACATTCAATTCTCGCATGAAATGGAATGCCCTCTAGTGAGTTGAGAGATATTCGAAAGCTACTGCCAAGTTCAATCCATTTCGGCTCTCTTGTCAAAAACAAACGAAAAATCTTTCTTACATTTCCCAATGTGAGGAATCAACAAGTACGAAAGTTAGCATGTGTAAGTTTTGCCTACTCTCGCGATTGCAAGGGATGTTAGGTGGATGTTCGACATTCATCACGGAGTTAAGGACATGCTTCCAGGCTTGCATTTGGAGAGCTCGTAGTTGTTACAGAATCATACTTTCTTGATGTTCATATGTATATAAACATCGCATTACTATAGTGGATGGGGATTTCATCTCGATGCTAGCATTGTGGGAGCATCTCAATGCATCAACACACTCCCTATGGGGATGTGTAGTTGCATCGCTGATGAAAGCATTGTGATGGAGGAAATAAATGCAAGACTACAAAAAATGGTGAAGTACAAAAAAAACTGGCAGCTCCAATCACCCGTGTTTGCAATGTTGGCGAGTCAAGATTCTATTTGTCGTCAAAATGTTTTCATCGAGCTCTTGTTCAAGTACAACGTCAACACAGATGTGTGATTTTTGTGATTTTGGGCTTTCAACACAGATTTTTTGCCGTGATGCAATGCTTCATGCAAATCGCCCCCGACCATGAATGTTGCATCTCGCTGTGATGTGTGGAGAGTTGAGCTGGAACCTTAAGAGAAAATGAACGGCCAGAATATTCTAAAGCGACCCGCAACGACACAGAAGTCCTCCGTTTTGCGCATATTTAATTGATTTTCAAAGTAGAATTTCCACGAACAAACATGTTTTCCGCTGGAAGGCCACAAACGTAGGAAAACACACTATTTTTGTGATGTAACAATTATGTGGGAAGGCTTGACTGAATCAACTTCCTTGTTGCTGAGATGTCTGGCAGATTTCTGCGACAGCGCTCAACTGTATGAAAATGACGTCAACTCGATGCAAACAATTCCGTTACTGAAGCGAACCGCGGTTTCATACCAATGCCTACATCACAGTTGAATCACCAATGCAAATGCACATCCCCTAATAGCGATTTCTCATTAGACAAATTCAAGCCGATAGTGCGAAAGCAGTTCCTGCCTTATTAGTCGGTCGGCACTCGGAAGGACGGGCATCGCTCGAAAATTAAGTATGATTGCAGCCGTGACTCGCGCCTGCCTAGCCCTGCCCTTCGCTATCATGGAATTCGCCGCCTCGCGTTACGAGAAAGCTACTAGAAGTTCCGAAGAGAAGGCGCATCATAGAACTATGATGATGCCATGCAAACAAAAGAACATTGTTGTACAGATTCTCTCGAAAAAGGTGGTACGGGTTGGGTATCTGCGCAGAATGAAGCTACCAAATCGTTTCATTATCATAGTGACTACAAGTTGTTATTTCGCACTACAAATATTCCCGTCCCTCTCGAGATCTTAACCGGGATGGGCCCACTGCGCGACCAGTAGTAGACGGCAGGAAACATGGAGGCGGTCAGCGTACGAAGGGAGGTTAAATGAGGGAAGGGGGTGTAAGGGCTCTGTTTAGGTAGGGTGTAGGCCGATGAGCAGAGCAGAATACCCTAAACGCTTTTCAAGCCAGGGGTTCAGCAACCTGGTCTCGCCGGGACATTGGAGCAACATGATCAATATTTTAAAAATGTGCATCATGAAAAATGAAGTTGGGGTGTAGTACAGCAGGAACGAGCACAATGCAAAACCTACAGCAAAACGGAGAGCAACGACTCCTACCTTTGTAACAACATTTGGTTGTGGATGTGAAAACAGCCATACGGATCAATTCTCCGGAATATTAATGATATCACTAGGTGAAGAAGATTTAACACAATAGATAGAAGCCCATTTTCTACATTTTTCTTATACTTCCTCAGAAACCAAATCTATGAATCGATGAATTGCACATCTTGAAATGGTAGCAAACGTTATTCAGATAAAGCAGTAATGTGAGGAGCTACTCTTTGTGTCTTTTCAAAAATATTGTGCGACATGCGCCCCTCAAGGGAGAATAGTTTCAAGCGCCAAATATAATCATACAAGACATTTCTATATGACAAAACCTTTCACTCTACAACATTGTGTTCTGTTAGTACCATCAATGCCCATGTACATGAGGTAGAACATTGAACACAACATACATCAACGTAACTGATTGACATGTTTCAAGCAAGGATTGGCTAATAGCTCACGTGCCTTCTAGAATGAAGAATCATTACATTTCGTACGTTTGCGGACTTATGTTTCATTAGGAATATTCCGTTTTGACATGCATCAACATAAGGATGAAATACTTACCTTCTTTAGTCATTCCCATTTTTAAGTGTTTGAGAAAAACAAACCTTTGCAATTATAAAATGAGTTTATCTTGCATATGGATAGAATGTGAAGAAACCATACGTAAATCATGAGAAATTGAACTTCATGATGAATATTTAGGGATAAAAAACTTCGCTTACCTTTTCTATGGCTCAAACATCTTGTTAAGACTAGATCCAAAACGTTTCTAAGATTTAAAAGAATTCAATACAATCCTCGATATTGGAAGTTTATTGTGTTGAATGTTTTTTGGGAAATGGATGAATGTGCAATAATGCATGAAAATATATTTTCTTTTTTAAAAAGGTTTTGCGCGATATCTATGTTTCAGTTTCATATGTCTTTGTGTGGAGGGAACAACCAACATAGTCATATTTGATAGGTTTTTCTATGATAATGAAAATAAAGAATGATTATCGCTTCATGAAACAAATTTTCTTTGTATAAAAATGAATGATTTAACAAGGGGTGAAAACATCAATGGTTTTTATCCATTGCATAATTTTTAGAGCAAAACTTCGAAAATCATATTTTGTACAAGACAATATATGGATGGATTTATTTATGAATACATAAATACATTTACATTTCCTAGTGCATGAAGGGTGCATTTGACTTTTTCTTTACAAACTAGAGAGTGAAACTAGGATAGGAATCATCAGATGATTATTGAATAACGGAAAGTGGGATATCATTCAATGTGTTTCCCTTTTCATTCCAAATAGATCTAATTGCTCATTTAAAACTTATTTGAGTTTGATATGATGTACATGTGCTGGAAAAAAAAACAAGACTCCAAAAACATTCATTCCATGATCCTAGCCTTGCTTAGGCGCTTTCAGCCCTTCTAGTAACTGATCATGCATGCTTTCATGTAACATGTTTTAAAGGTCATGTGGATTTTGAAAGATAAATCTCATAACAACTATGATAAATTCAACCAATAAGCCAAAAATTGTACATGATGGATGATTTAAAGCAGAATGGAACTTGATTTGCCTCTAAAAAAGCTAAGACAAGAGCTGATACTACAAAAAAACATGAACCCTAACACTCAAGTGATGAAAATGTTGAATTTGGTGAAAACAATCCGTTGCCTATTGCAAAATGAAAACCATGATGAAACGACAATACACAAGATTTCAAAGGTTATTAAAGGGAATGGATGGATGAAGAGAGGTGATTCTGTGGATATGATAATGCGATTCTTTTAAATAAAGCTATTGATGCATTAGAAAGAACAGAAGCCCAAAATTGTGTTTGCTTATAGGACATTGTTTCACCCAATCACTGCTTAATTCCATACCCAGCCATGGGTTCACAATTTCTTATGTTCAAGCCTTTGAAATTTATAATGTACTGTATTTGCAAATCTTTGTAAGTATTTCATTGAAATCCATGTGCTGAATGCTTATTTTTCTAGGTACAACTACAGTTAAAAAACGAGATATCTTTTTGTATATTATTTTGGTATCTCTAACCAAATGCCCAATGTGCATCAGATCATATGCTAAATAGAAAATACGAACAAGAGCTCTGCTAAAATCCAATGCTTTTTGCAAATTTTGATCCTAATGTTTGGGAAACTTTCCCATCAATTTCTTATAGACATGGTCACATGTACACATGATTACAAGCAAATACTTACATGAACTACACATTATCTAATAAAAGAGGTTTTCACATACCTTTTTACATTTAAAAAGACTTTTCATCTTTAGTAGTCGACAAAGTTTTGCAATTACTCAACCGTGATGAAAAGAAAATATCTTAGTATTTGTCATTACTATTTCATTCATCCAACTTGCGAGCTCACCTAATTCATGCTATCCATTTTACCAAACATGTGATCCTTTTTAAAGAAGGGGCTATGGATTGTATCTGGTTATTCAAATAATGTTTTGCGCTTGGTGTTGCCTTGGCCAATGTATTTAATGGTTAGTTTTCTCATGAAAAATATATTCGATGTTTAAACATTTTGTAAAATCTCAAATTTTATAGATGTATTTCATACACATTAAATTTATTGCTTAAGAGTCAAAGATAGTTTCTATCTCTAAAGATGAAAGAATTGGTTTAAGATGTAAAGCTTTTCTTTTCATGCACTTCAATAATTGTCTCTCGTAACATCCTTACCTTCTTTAATTCCACATTTTTTCTTATCTCAATTTTTACTCTTGTTAATGACTAAGAAGGCTAGATTTGGTCTAGAAGTTCCTACCTAAAGAACAAAATAGGCATGCACTGTCTATAAGATCCGTGGCTTCTTAATGTCTTCCCATCCTTTATTCTAGAATGTTCATGATCATTTAGCCACTCACAAATCTTGAAGTGGCCATTTGGGGGTAGCACAACTTGATTAAGATCAATGGAATGGTTAGAACGAGTCTCCACATGGTGTGATGCTATGCCATTTTTTCCTCTTTAATTGGTTCTCTACTAGTACCTTTCAAAACATATTTATTTTCAGAACTAAGGCTATCTCTAGTATAGAAACTATTTAAAATATACAGATTCCATTTGTGTTAAAGGAAGTATACGCGCTTTAGAATATACAAATACACAAAGGTGGATCAAACATAGGTTTGAATTCTTCTATTGATTTGAATTTTATACAAGTTATTTGTGGAAGTTTTGAGTATACAAAATCTTACAATGGGTCTTACTTTGAGAGTTTTGTAGATTCTACATTTTATTTGTACATTTGGTGTGTTTTTTGAATGTTTCTTAAGACGGTTATGAGGAGTTTGCAATTACTGGAGCAACATTGGTTGAATTAATCAACAAAATCAAAACGCTTGCCTGCGATCCGTGACATACATGTTATATAATTGCCTCAATGGTCTTTTAAAACATTTCTTTTCCATTCTAAACAAGCAAAAAGGAATAAACTCATGATTTCATCTGTTTTTGCTTTTTGTCTCTTTGTTCATGTTTTTACATTTTCTGAGATGCATTGCTTTACTGATTTAAAGTTTTTTGGTTTTTGAGTAAAAGGCCTCATGCCTTTGAAAGATGAAAACACAGTTTTGTACTCAATTAAAACCAAAAAAGGACATTCAATGATAATTTGAGAGCTTGTTTATGAGGTTTACGTTTTTAATACCTTTTGTGTGAAAACATTTTTATATGATGACCTTTGTTAGGAAAACGTGTCTATATTATCTTACAAATCGCCATTAAGGGTGTAGGTTGCAAAACAAATATCAGGTGCATGTGTACGATCATCTTTGAATATAACTTACCAAGAACATATTCTCTAATGCCTGGCCATCATGCAAAACGGGCCGAAAGAAATAAATTGATGTGATTGAGACAGACAAGGAAACCTTATCTCTAGGGAGTTATCCTACCCATGTTTATTTACTATGCATATGGTTTGAAAGTTAATGTTCACATAGTAGCTGGTTTGACCCTTCTTACTCGTACTGATGGTTTTCTTCAATCAACTCCTTGTTCCCTCTTTATAAAGAAATCAATATTAGAAAACTACTAGTTTTCCATGTACTCCTCTTTCTGCGTTGCCTCTTCCCTATTTCACATCAATTAAGATAACTCTTCATTTCAGAATGAATCCACCTCATACCTGCAAATGGAATTCTTGCATCATCAATGGTTTTACATGCAATGGTTATTACTTCCCAACCCCCTTTTTCCTCACACAATAGTGGCACACCTGATTCACACTCCACCTTGTCCTCTTCTAACCCCTCATCTACTCTATATTCAGTTCAATTCATGCTCAATACAATCAGACATGCAAAGGACCATAGCAAATCATATGGAATGCTCAAATATGGGGATTTCCTTGTAAACGTGCTACCATCATTTCCTTTGGCTATCTTTACGTTCTTAACATTAAAAACTATTTTTAATGCATCAAGGCTATCTTGAATTTCTCTGAACATCATGTTTCTTGTTGTATGGGTGTGGGGTTTAAACATTGAACGTTTTAATTCCCCCATGTTTCTTTTCTGCAATTTTGTTTTATCCTTTGAATTACATAGTCCCTTAACATTATTCTTGGATATAACAGTAAACTCCCTCAACTTCGTCAATGATGCTTTCTTCCCACCCTCTCCCCCTTACTCTATTCATTACACATGCCTCACCCTCTCCAAACCTCTCACAATTTTGGTCTCATCATTCTCCCCCTTCCCCTTGCACTCCTCCCCATCCTCCCATTCCACCCAATGCACTGCATCCATTCTTCCCTCTCTAGCTCTCTTTTGGCCTCATACCTCTGCTTTCTTTAGACCCCACTCCTTTTGTCACCCCGTCCATTCCTTCCTCAACCATGCTACTCTACACATCTTCCCTTGATTCTATCGTCTCCCCCTTTCTCTCACTACTATCCATATCCTCTGATCCTTGTCCCTTCATGGATTCCATCATCTTGCCCCTATTCCTCCCTCTTTCCCTTTTTTGTTGTCAATCCCTCTCGCCCTCTTCCCTCTCCACCTACCTCCTCCTACCTCTTCCCTCTTCGACACCGTCCCTCCCCGCCTCCCTTTTCTTCTTCCCTCCCCACCTTTCAAAACTCTTCCCCTTTCTCTCTCCCTATCTTTACTTCCTCCCGTCTCTCCACCTCAAAATCAACTCCATTTCACCTTTTCCTTTCTTTCCCACCGTCTTCCCCCTTTCCATTGTATCCCCCATCGTTTTCTCTCCCTATGTATGTTTTTTACCCTCCCTCTTTGGCTTTACCTTGCCTCTCCTTATTTCCTTCCTCTCATATGAATCCCAATCCCATCTTTCCTCCGCTCCCATCCTCCATCCCTCTTCTAGCATTTTCACCCGTTCGTCTCATCCTTGCTCCCTTCCCCCATTTTTTCTTTTCCTCCTTTCCTCTCTTTCAACCTCACTTCCTCCCATTTTACCTCTCTATTCATCTTCCCAAGTAGCCCCACCCCCACCTCCTTACCTCCACTCTTTCTTTGAGAATGCTGCCAGCACCATCTCCCTCATCACTGGTATCATTCTTTCTTTCTCCATCATCAGCACCTTGTTCCATCTACTCCTCATAGTTGCAGCCACCTTCATTCTCATGAACATTGTCATCCTCATGAAGTTATTTATGATTATCATCATCATCATCATAGTTATCAGTTTTGTTGCCATTTCTATTTATTTCTCTCTTTACATTCTTCTCTCCCTTCTCTCCGACTGTGTTAGTAGCCCATCTTCTGATGTGGGGGGCATTTTCCATTTTTCCTCCTCTCTTTCCCTTTTGCCATTTCCTTCCAAGTCCTTTGCCCTCTCTTCCCCTTTCACCTAACTTCCTCTTCTACACCTACACTCCTACTATGTCTTCTCCAATCCTTCCCACTTGTCTCCTATTTTCTTCCATGTCTTCTCTCCATAGCTTCTCTGTCTATCCGCCTCTTCTTCCATGTAAACATGGTCATTTCCTAGTCGTTGCTACTCCTTGCCCACTCCTTTGCTTCTACTTTTTTTACCTCAGTCACCCTTTACAATCTTGCCCATCTTGTGGGCTCCTTGTGGCATTCTTTATGTCTCTCTTGTGTCCTTGTAAATTCGTGCTCCCCTCCCACAACTCCATTTATTCACTACTAAGGTTGCTTTCCTGACTTCCTTGAACACATTCTTATATCCATCACCTTTCCTCCATATTCTTGCAGTTCTCAGAGATGTCATTCGCATCACATGGTCTCCTGCCTGTGCTTTCTCTCTCTCATTGAATGCTTCTATCATCCTCCTCAACTCTCTTGATGAAGAACACTCTCCTACACTACTTCCTTCAACCTCTCATACTCCCAATCTGTCCTCCTCAACACCCTTTTCCACCTCTTTAAGGCCCCATCACTTGCATCCATTAACTTTTGCATGTCTCCTTATCTCAAAACAAACACTTTACCTTCCCTCCACTCCTTGCCTCTTTACCTCACACCCTTCCTCCCCATCTTCAAATTCTACCTTCTCTACCTCCCTCATTGCCCTTAACAAGATCCATTGTCGTTCTTTCTCGACCATCTCTCTTCCCTCATCTTCATGACCTTTTACTCCTTCCAAAATTTCAAAATCCTCCTCCCAAACTTACTCCTTCAACATTGTTTTCTCTTGTTCATCATCATCGCATCACCACCAGGAACTCTTCCTAGTTCCATCCTTTTACTACCACCATTTTACCCAAATAAAAGCTAGGGCATCCCTTAAAGAATTCATCAGGCTCACCAAAAGCCGCTAGACAGGAAAAATGGTACGTGAGATAGAAGTTACAGATTATAAGGACAAAACTATGGAAGTTTGTAGAGTTTTTTAGAGAGTGCAAATGGCTGATTTGACTCATGTTTGGGATATAAAAATAGAACAGCTTTCTAATAAGCCTGAGTATGCCTGATTTCGAACATGGAGTTAGAAGAACTACTCTGTTGAAGTTCACTTCCTAGCACACTCTTCCACAAGAGAATTACAATAATTGTGTTGTGGAACTTCCTTGAAGCACCTTGAAGATCCTGTTGCCACCATTCTACCTTGAAGGCCTCTCGAAGCTTCCCTGAGCAGCAATTATTGCGGTCGTTGGTTCACTACCACCAAGCCATGCAAATCCATATCTCCTTTGAATACATTTCAAATGGAGTTCCAAAGATTAATTCAAATAGTCCATGCATGTGTTTTGCTTGATGATTTCTATGAAGAAGCCCACTTGGGTGAATTCTTGGCACCCTCCATCCATCATTCTCCCACTTTGCATAAACAAGTATCACACAAATCCACACTACGCCCTGCAGTGTTGAAAGGGATGTGCTTTGAGGCGCTTGGTCAGGAAAATCGCTAGCATCATGCGTAAGGGGAAGAACTTGATGTGCACCACTTTCTCATGTAAGTGCTTTGTGACAGCTCCAAGGTCAGCTACTGCCAATCATGCTTCACGTAGAGACCTACATAGTATTCCATCTCTCTCATGTCCTTCAGGTAAAACTTGGCTGCAAGGGATTGCTTTGGTTCTCGAAGGAGAGGCTTTGAGTGAGAGGTTATTAGCAATTCATCAACGTAATGCAGGATGATGTCCTGGCTTGCAGCCTATGTGCGCCTATAGGCAGCATTATCTTCCTTACAGTGCACAAATCCAATGCTAGCAAGCTCCTCATCAATCTTGGGGTATCATGCCTATGGTACTTGTTTCAAGATGTAAAGCGCCTTCATCATCTTGAACACAAGATCCTCATATCCTTCCACCACATACCCCTACGGTTGCTCCACGTACACATCCTCCTCAAGTTCACCATTTTAAAATGCACACGTCATATGTATCTAGTGCAACTCCTTTTCCATAGAAGTGATAAGAGTAAGGATGACATGAATGAAGGGAATTTTTGCAACGGGTGTGAATGTTTCCAACGAGCTGCTTCAACTCCTTCTACAGGCCACACAGCATGTTTTGCATGGAGATGATTGCACCGAAGCCTAGATGTCCAAGCCGACAATGCTTCAAGCCGATGTCATTTTCTCTCACTCTCGGAACAACTGCTGAGGCCGCTCCCTTCTCCAGTGCCATAAAAATACATGAAGGCCATCGCTGTTGTCTCCCTTTGCACTCACCTGGTTTGTACGTGTTTAGCTGGTGAAGCCCCTTTTCTCAAATTCAAAAGAGGAAATAGGAAGGAGGCTAGATCCCAACCCCAAAACTGGGAGCATCCGATTCACATAAGGTTCAACGTGCTTCTTGTGGAGAAAAAGAACAAAAGATAATCTCACCCTCACCCATTTCCATTTGCACATGAATGTAACCCATGTACACTTAGCGACATTCAATAGCGCTATTGACAACAAACCACTCCCAAGAGCAATTCGTTTTCCAAGTGGCTTTTGAGTTGATCCATAACAAGGTAGTGTTGGCAGAAACTTTGAAGACCCAGATGGTGCTCTTGAATCCGATCTCCCTATGAGTAGCGTTGCGGTAGGCGTTTGACTGTTTCTTGACTCCCAGCCCAGTCGTAAGGTCGGCCATCTTTTTCCAATGTTTGCCTCCTCAATTGCCTGACTTCATGTTTTAGTGGCACTTGATCCTGTCCTCACCTCCGCCGCCATTGGTTCATGTAGCACTACTCTCATAAATCACTTTGTTCAAGAGGGCTATGTTTAGTTTGCTTCCTCCTTCTCCCTCATTACGGAGCTGCATTAAAAGGAGGCTCTCCTCCACGTCATCAAGCACGAGCCTGCTTCTACTCTAGTCCAAGACAACAATGAGAGGATTGTAGCTCCTTGCAAGGCCATAAAGGATGTTTGGCATAAGAACAGATTGGTTCACATGGTTCTCAACTGTAGCAAGCTGGTCAGCCACAGCTTTCATCATGTTCAGATACTTGATCATGGACCCAAACTCATCCATCTTCACGATGTGAAAACATGAACGCAGCTCCATGGTCATGTTGACTGACTTGGGAGCAAAAGTGGACTCAATTTTATTCCCAAAAAAAATTGCATTGAGGTTGTTGTGGACAAGGATTTGCTGCTGTTTGGCGAGGTGGACGTAGATGGTGGTGACGGCGCAGTCCCATTTCTCACATGAGTAAGAGCCAAGGAAGCAGAAAGAGAGGTTTAACAGAGTCAGCCTCACTGACGTGGCTCCATAATCCCTTCTCCATCAGTATTGTTTCTCCTATAAAAGATGTTCTTGCTATCAAACTTGGCAATATTGACACTTGCAACCATCGAAGTGGATGTTTCCATGTTGACGACAACATTGGCCCATGAAAGGCCTCTCTCAGAGACTAGTGTGCAAGATATTCCTCAAGGATAAAACAATGCCTTTTCTAGCTGTGATTCATACTATACAAACTTTTGCAACCCTCATTAATGTGGTCAGGCTCACCTCGAGCCTCTAGGAAGGACAAATTGTATGTGAGAGAAGTTGATGGTTGGTGAGACAAAAAATAGAGAAGCTTGTGACATTGTGTATAGAGTGGAAACGGTTTTTTTGGCCCATGAATGAGAAGTTAAACTAGCACAAATCTGAATCAAGCCAAAGAATGCCCTGTTTGCGGCATGGGGCTGGACAAACCATCCTACCAAAGTTCACATTGAAGCACCCTCTCTTACCATTTCTCTTTCCTCTTGCTCCAACACCTCTGCCTCTCTCCCTCATCACCAAAGCTCTTTTTTTACACTCACTCACAAGAGGGCCCACTTACACTTTCTGAGACATTACAAAATTGCATCTTCATCATCTTCCTCAACCTCTTCCTCTTCCTCCTCTTTATCATCATCCCAACTTGAGTCCATGTGTGTAGTGTCTTTGTCCAATCCCCCTTCTACTTAGTTTATCATCGGCTCATCACCTTGGCATGTCAATTCCTCTTCTTCATGCAAGTGTATGGATTCATGGATTCCTCAGTATTCCTAATTTCCACTAAATCCCTTCAATCCATCATCCACTTAACCTTTCATATTCTTCCTAGTTGAGGTGCCCCACCCACATTGCAAACAATGACCTTCCTTACCCTTTTCTCAAGACGAGACACACCATTGTGTTAAACGTACATACATTCTTGTTTCAAATTTTCTGGTGATTACTTACGTGGTCATGTACAACATCAGTTTCTGTTTGCATGTTCCTTTCCCACACTTTTGTTCTTTTTTTGTGTAGTGGCTGGACCAATCGTTGTGTGGGAGCCATGCAATCCTTCTCCTTTGACTCCATGCATCATATAAAGTACCAAAAGTATTAACGCAATCCAAGTTTAACCTGTGGCATTTTCCTTTGTGGACCAAGTACAGATTGCGTGCAACATATCATAGAATGGACAGTCAAGGGAATCCTTAATTTGTCAAGTCAATATCCAATTCTAATTCCTAGTACATGTCCCATCCTAAAGAAAATCTTTGCTTGTTAGAAAGAGACCTTGCCTTTTGCGATGTTTGAGGCATGGTCATGACACTCGTTAGGTATTATAATCAAAACAGTGGGTATGAACTGGTAAAGATCCAGCAAGACAAAAACCCTTATGCTAACATGCTACAGAAGCAAAATGTTTTTTCATGGAAAATTTCTTCGACAATCTTGGATTCAATGGTGAAGATACTTGTGGTTTCTAGGCTAGTTCTTGTGGCCACGTGGACACAAATTTCACTATAGGATTTATTATAAGTACTATCCACATGGCATGTAGCTATGTCCTTGGTAGCCAGAAAGTATTCAAAGTAGTCTATGCGTAGCCTCCCAAATGTCACATACCTTTTTCCTTCAATATCGTTTGATCCATCATCAAACTTTCATCTCTCAAATATTACAAAATATGTTTGAAAGACATGGAGTCCAATAATGGCTTTCAGATAGATTTGTTGCTTTGATATAAAAAAGAAGGAAGAAGGTCAAAAAGATATCTCTGAATCAAAATTTGAAAGTACCATAGAAAATGGATGAAGCATTCATTCAGGTATAGTTTTTTCTACACAGTGGAAGAATAGAATGACTTCAATTTCCTTTCCAAAAGGATTGCACAAGTATCAAGCTAAACGATCATTACAAGTCTACAAGAAATGCCGTAAGCATCCGTTTAAATCGAAATCTTATGGAATTGGATTTTTTACCATAGTATTTCAACGTTAATACAAAATGATTATTTGAACCTAATGAATATGGATGTATATTCACATTACAAACTGGTTGGAAGACACACAAGGAAGCTTTGTATCATGATGATATTCATGTAAGTTTCAAAACAAAAACCACAAAACTTTACTTCAAGGAGTTCATCCTTGTTAATGTTGACATAAAAAACATGTTGAATGATGAACATCAGCTCTTGTAACACTGGGTGAGTTTCCTGAGGGGAAATGTTTTTCCTTTGCTTCCAAAATTTATTTAAGTCCATAAGTATTTCACATTGATGAAAACGTCCATTAACTATCATTAGCATTATATTGTATCAAGAAATCTTGAACATGTTTCTCCTCTACTACAAAACAATGCATGAGATGAATTCCATTCTTGTTAGTAACAATATTGTTCAACTAACAGTTTAATTTTTTTTGTATCATTCCATATGGGCTTAGCATATTTTGAGGAGTAACCTTAATATTCGGATGAAAAAGACCTTTGACTAACCTAATTCATTTCTATTATCTTTCATCCTCTCAAAAAAAAAAATACTTTGCATAACAATGGGCTTCAATTGAGAAGCCCTGCATCTTCATACATTTCTCCAGTGTTTTTGATTCAAAATGAACAAAGCACTCCCACAACAAAATGTAACATCCCATTTTCGCTACTTTTGCGTAGCGTCCCATTTCTACCACATCATATGCTAAAGTGAAGTTTGAATCTTTTCTACACTTGGATGACTGTTGGAGGAAAAAATTCAAAGTTTTGTTGACATTCATGCTAAGTTTTAACCATGATTGTTTGAGGATGCCTTCTTGAGTTACACTCATAATGGAGAAAGTTAGGTTTTTGCACATTTGGTTCATCCACTTTTCTCAATAGATCAGAAATGATGTTTGTAGTCCAAATTGTACCACATTTGGCATAATCAAGATCTTAGTTTGGCTTTTATCCAATGTAAAACCCACGTTCATTTTCGTTTTTCAAAAAATGGTATCCTTTACTAAATGAAGTTGTGGATTCTAGTTGGTCAAATTAGTTCTGTTATTGGTAAAAACATTTCATTCGCCAATATCATTTATGTTTAGTTTTATCGTGTTGATGAGACGTTGAATGTTCCTCTTTTGAAATGAAGATATACATTGTCAATAAGGAGATTGTTCCTTTGGATTCAATCCTGCTTTCATCCGGAAGCATAAAATCTTCCATATGAGTTTGGAGGTATACCTCACCGTTGTAGGGATTCATTTCAACAAAAAAAGATGAACCACGCACTTTGGCTTTTGCGCAGAATGCATTTACATTGGTGGGCCATCAAACAGTAGTAGGCAGCCGTAGGTGCTGATCCAACGGCTACCACAGTGTGGGCATCATGCATACTATCTTTCGAAGTGGTGCACCCAACCTGGAGTTTATCTATTGCTTCTCGATCCAACTGGCGTGACTTCACCCAGGCACTCGCTACTTTCTTTGGCAATTTCAACAAGAAAAGGTGGGTTTCCTACCGGCTACAATAAATGAAGAAGCTATTGTACATGGAAAGATACACGCAATGTTTTTGTGAGATTTTAACCACCAACAACTCTGCGGAGGATGAATTCTACTTCCACTACAACAACGGCCTCAAGCAAGATTTTCATAGAGCACTTGCAATTTACGACATCACCATTGATGTGTCGTAGATCATTGCAGCTGCTAAGGCATCAAACCCGCAAATTTCAACTCAAAGGTCAACAAATCCTATGGCTTGCTCCCAAGGTATCAACCACAATAGAACAACGGGCATTGGTTGCATAATTGTAAGAGCTGGACTTTGATTTAAGTCGATTATATTGAATAAAAAGGATTCGCAAACATAAAAAAAGTATGTAATGTACAAGTCTCTCTTGGATTTTGCAAATGTTATCAAGGTTTTGTGATGGATTATGTTTGACTCTCAGCACCGTTTTTCAACCTCATCTGCAAAAATTGCGAGTGGATTTGGGTAGATAACAAACAAGTGGCTTTTACGATTTTACATAAAGCTCTATGCTCAGCGTCAACCCTTCAAGTGCCAGATCCAAGTGCTGATTACATCATGGCCACATACGCCTCTGATTGAGCAATCGTTGTCGTCCTACTCCAAGAGATTTGAAGGGATGAACAGCTCATTACGTGCATGTTGCGGAAGCTTCGGAAAGCCGAGCTTAAGTATGACATCGAAGAGAAGGAAGTGCTCACGGTTATTCATGCCTTCAAAACATGACGCTACTATTGAGTTTGCTTCAAATGGATCACCACGCCTTTAAGTACGTGAAAACACAACTGAACGTCTGCCAAAGACTAACCTGCTACAAAATTGAGTATCGACGCAGAAAGAAAAATTCAGCGAACATGTTGTCAGCCCGTTTTCGCAAAGGTCAACACTAGTAATTCACGCACATCCATGCATTGCAAAGTTATTCGCACGTGGCTACATAGGTCATGGAGCCTACAACATAACAAAGTCCCACTTTGCAGTTCCTATTGGCGCAGAATAAAAGGAAAATCAAGTAATCGTTCCCAAAGTGAAGGGGCTACGGCGGAACCTTCTCCAAGAATGCCATAACACCGGCCAAGGAGGGCACTTCAAAACCGACAACACTTTGAAAAAACTAGCAAAGTACTAATGAAGGATCAAGATTCGGGTTGATGTGGAAAACGTTTGCAAATTTTACGACTTATGCCAGAAACAAAAGAGTCGGTGAACCAAAGCCCTTGGCATGCTACAACCAATACTGATACCAAAATAACCCTGGACTGACATCTCTATGGATTTCATGACCAATTTTCCTGTCACACAAGAGGCATTTGATGCCATATTTGTCATTTTTGAAACGTTCTTGAAGATGGCGCTATTCATCCCGAGCACCACGAATGTAACTGTGTAAGGGGTAGCACGACTATTCCTTGTCTGACTACATGGGGTCTCGTGATGAATCACCTGTGATCCTATTGTGCGGCTCACCAGCCACTTATGGCAAGACTTGGTGCAATAATATGGGAGTCAACTCCAACTTTCAACCGCGTTCCTTTTGCAAACTGATGGAAAAGCTGAGCAAAGCAACCAAATTAAAAAAAAAAAAACAAAACCCTGTGCGAACCTCACGGCACTAAGTGGGCAGTCAAGCTTCTGGCCGCGGAGTTTACAAACAACAATGCATTATCTGCCATAACATGAAACACCATTTGGGATGGTTTATAAAGCAGCACCAACCACCTTGATTGATATATAGATCAAAAGCAACATCCTTGTCGTGGACACTCATCAACAAGAGTTTTCTGCCATCTGGGAAGAAACTCCTATAATCGTAAACTCGTAAGAAGCTATGTAGCGGCAAGCCGGTAAAAAAAAACAAACCAAGGTAATAAAGATTCTTGACAAAGTCTTGCTCAACTTTGCAATGGTCAAACTCTGCACACCAAGTAACACAAAACTCAAACACCGGCAGTTGAGTCCGTTCGACATTTGGCATAATGCAGATTCACTTGGTCTTCCACATCTGCAAACTTCCGGACTATGTCAATTTAGCGAAAGATTTTCTTTGACGCGTGGCACTTGCCCCGCCACCCATGACCGCGAATTATGACCACAAGTACGAGGTTCAGGGAATCCTTCATCACAGCCAATGAGGAAGCAAAGATCAATATCTAGTCAAGTGGAAGATCTATACTGCAACACACAATCGTTCAATACTCTACATTCAGCTTCCGCCTCCATCCTTTTATCGACCATTTCCATGCGTGACTACGGCCATGTGACAGTATGGCGTTGGTGCATCGCAGCTAGAGGGGGGGCATGTGTTATGCCAATGGGCATATACAAGGTCATGAACCCACGGGTGACCTATTTGTTTCTAAATTCCTCCTAGCTCAATTTGTGCATTAGTTGCGGTAGTCTTTTTCTGTGCTGGAGAGGAATTATTCCTTATAACCAGGGTACTCACGCGTTGAGGAGCATTTTCTGGTCACTTATGGAACTCCGCGAAACTCACTCTTGGTGATTCATGACGTTACAATACTACAAACAACGATCTTTTGTGGAACCAACGCTTGACTTCTCGAGGCAACAAATAAAGATACATCATCACGTCATGCGAACAGTTGAAATACGAAACGGCTAGAGCGAGCCGCATTTTCTTGCCCTCATCATTTCTATATACACTCTCACTTTTTGACATTTGTGACAACGAAGTATGTTTTCCCCTTCTCAAAAACACCCAATTGACCCCAATCTTGTGAAAAGTTTCAAATTCGGTTTCCAAATATGAACCACTTCACTTATGCCAGCATAAAAGAATCCAACCTCCTTCTATAAGTGAATTCAGCAATATAACATTAAGTGCATTTTCTACATTTTGGATTGATTGGTCCAAAAAATGTTATACACCTTCTACATATTTTTTCCAACTCCTTGTCCCCATGTATTCACCCTTGTGTGTTCATACTACAAGGAAGAAAACATATAGAATTGATCATAACTTTCATGTGTTAAAAAAAACTGATCATTGAGAACTATGTTTTGAAAGTGTTCATCATGCAAGGCTGAGTTGAATATTGGTGCCATTTCGATTCCAGTCCAAGTTCAACTTTTCAACAAAACAATGCACAAGAAATGGAGGCATTCTTTTTTCTGAGTCCTTTTGGAGTCGTTACACTAGGGTACTTCTCTTACTCAATCATCTTATGTGTATGGCTATGATTTCTTATTCATATTACTTGAGTTGGCTTGCTACTTCAAATGAAGTTGCTAATCAACTAACATACCATCTAGAAGCCCTCTTTTCCCCTCATGATCCAATCGCACTGAATAACATCCTTCCATTAACAATGTGGAAGAGAAATTCAATAACATGTATCATTTCTTGAGTACAAGGTAATGGTGTAGCGTGTATCCACCTCTTGAAACTTTGTGTATTAACAGCCCAGTTTCCTCAAAGATAAAATAAAATGGTATAATGTATCTCCTTGTTTAAAACATTGAAGAACAATGTTTAGTTCTTTAAATGAATTGTCTTTTCAAAAACTTCCATGATGATGTAGACCATTTGCATCTCATTTTTTTAAGGTATATGATTCAAATTTATATTGAAGGTGAGAGATATCCATATTTTCTTTTTTGTCCATTCTATCTCATGAAGGTATTTTGAATTGGATGCATTCTAAAAAGGTGATGAGGTAAATATTCAAAACGATTTTATGAACCATTGTGACAATGGATGATGTTAAAATTTTAGTGCCAATGATGTTTTTATCCAATTTGTTTCCACTCAAGGAGAATGTTTTTTTGTGGGTCTTTCCAATCCTTTGGTGATGATGGTCTTTCATTTTGGTACCCACCTACCTTTTCCACATTGTCGCTTATGATCCTTGGCCTTCTCTTGAATTTTATCATATTCGCTGAAGTGTTGGCCACAAGGAACGGAAAAACAATGAAAAACTGATTACGAGCTTTTCTAAAGTTGAGGGGTTTCAAAACCACCATTAACTGTAGTTTAAGAGAATATTTCTCAACTTAAACAAAGATTAATGTTATTGAAATAGCATGTTGACATTTTTTCAACAATCTTAAAAGGATTCCTTTGTGAAATTCTTAGTATAATAATCATTTTGACGATTTCAATGAATGAATCGATATTTTCCTATAGTTGGAAAGCTTATTCACGCAATTTGAAGGCTATTACAACATGCTAGTCCATTAGTTGAATTGTCAAAATTAGCTAAAAACCATTTTCCCATTTAAGCAGCATGTCCTTTCCCCTCCTCTTAGTTTGGCTCATTATTCTCAGGTAGCCGTGGTCTGTTCTAGAATACATTAGATATCCAAAACAGAGGCATACCATGAAATCATTATCACACTATGAAAAAAAACACATTGTAGAAAATTGACAAAATTGTAGTCAAAGGAAACCTGTTTTATTAGACTAATTGGATACGTAGGGGATATTTCTTAGAACCAAACTTTCAAATATTGAAACATTGTTTTACATTTACTTCATCTGATTTTTCATCAAACATTTCTAGATCCATTATGCGCACTAGGATGAATCTAGATGCGCTTGATTGAAGGAAATCTGAGAAGGGAACAAAATGAGAGGATGAGGGGTTGGAAGTAATATGAAATTGTGTTTGAGAATTGTAGAGGGTGCTTGTTGTTTCCTTAAGAGTTGCATCTTACCGCTTAAAATGATTAAAAAACTCTTCAATGAGTGATTCAACTGTCTAGTGATTTAAAACAATTTTGCAGCATAGGCAATGTCAACATTGGATATTGTGTATTTTTTGGCAAGAAACGAGAACAATCCTAAGAAGGAAGTTACAAAACTATTAAATTTTGATGGAAAAAAGTGAGAAATCCTTCCCTCCTTGAACCTTCGAACCATTTGGTTATTGATAATGTGCTTACAATCATGCCACAGAATGCTTCCAACGTTGACATGCTGGTGACAACTTGAAACCATGAAAACAAAATCATTAATAGGACATTTTGGGAAATAGTGTGCTTCAATTCCTTAGTCTAAATAGGACATTGTTGGATGATGTAAGGCATCTAACACCATCCAATGCCACCGCCATTGTTTTCCGAGAAAACCTTTAAAATTTACATGGTTCTAAGTTGTAGAAATCTAATGATATAACTCTTTTTGGAAATTCTTGAAACAGTTTTCCTCGAAATGTTTTAAACAAAGTGGTGAGGTTGATATTACTGATGAGGTTTTTGGGAAGACCAAATATTACTGAAAGGGATAGTTTTGAACTTTTCTCAATCAATTTTTCAAACATAGCTTATTGCTTTCATCTCAATTAAACAATCTTCATGTGAATGTGATGCCATTTTATTAAGAGCGGTTTTAAACAAGGTCTACATCTACATGTCACAGACACCTATGGTTTGTTTCAGCCTAAGAGCTTACCTCATCAAATTTGAAATGACGACAAAAAATGTTCCTTGATGGATTTAAATTAGAATAATCTAATAGAATACTTATTGTATTTACCACAATTTCTGGTGAATTCACATACAACAAAGATGTGATATTTAATTGCAAAAAATTCACACAATATGCCAGATGTTTACCCCTAACTCTGACTTGGAGTTGCATCCGTCATACATCTAGGATGTTAAAAAAGGCAGTTGTTGCATTCTGCAAAGGAAGATTTTCTAACTTGCTTATGGACTTGTCTCCATGTTTGGGAAAAAAGGTCAAGTAGATTTTTCCTTGCCCTATCATGATTACATGGAGGCAAAAGAGAAGCAGGTAAAAACTCAATTTCAATGATTTACACCTCCTAATGACCACTTGAATTTTCTATATTTATGGTTTTCATGAAGTTGGTCATTACACGATGTATTATTTTATAGAACGATTGCCACGGCGTTTGCAGGCTGTTCACCCTTCTTTTCCCTTGACATGCTCTTTTCTGCCCTACAACGAGGGTTTTTAGGTTAATTCTTAAAGATTATTTCACCTTTTCTTTTCATGAGAAACAATGGTAATCTAATGATGTCTTAAATGTGGACAGTATTATGAATTTTGATGGATAATGTTGATGCATTGAGGGGCAAGAATGTTTCGGATGATTTTTTCCCTTTCACAGAAGCCATCGCTACCAAACACAACAATGTCGCACTTTCACCTGACATCTTTTGCAGCGCTGGCATCATGAATTGCCCTTTTGGCATCGATTCAAAATTTTATGAAATTTTAAGCACTGCTCGTGATATTGATGATTTTGTCATTGTGCGACTTGGGTTTGCTCCATGATAGTGAAGAATTGCTACATCACGGCAAACCATGTTCTCACCATCTTACCTCGTGATGGAATATTCTAACATTCAATTCTCGCATGAAATAGAATGCCCTCGAGTGAGTTGAGAGATATTCGACAGCTACTGCCAAGTTCAATCCATTTCGGCTCACTCGTCAAAAAAAAACGAAAAATCTTTCTTACATTTCCCAAAGTGAGGAAGCAACAAGTAAGAAAGTTAGCATGTGTAAGTTTTGTCTACTCTCGCGATTGCAAGGGATGTTGGGTGGATGTTCGACATTCATCACGGAGTTAAGGACATGCTTCCGGGCTTGCATTTGGAGAGCTCGTAGTTGTTACGGAATCATACTTTCTTGATGTTCATATGTATGTAAACATCGCATTACTATAGTGGATGGGGATTTCATCTCGATGCTAGCATTGTGGGAGCATCTCAATGCATCAACACACTCCCTATGGGGATGTGTAGTTGCATTGCTGATGAAAGCATTGTGATGGAGGAAATAAATGCAAGACTACAAAAAATGGTGAAGTACAAAAAAAACTGGCAGCTCCAATCACCTGTGTTTGCAATGTTGGCGAGTCAAGATTCTATTTGTCGTCAAAATGTTTTCATCGAGCTCTTGTTCAAGTACAACGTCAACACAGATGTGTGATTTTCGTGATTTTGGGCTTTCAACACAGATTTTTTGCCGTGATGCAATGCTTCATGCAAGTCGCCCCGACCATGAATGTTGCATCTCGTTGTTATGTTTGGAGAGTTGAGCTGGAACCTTAAGAGAAAATGAACGGCCAGAATATTCTAAAGCGACCCGCAACAACACAGAAGTCCTCCGTTTTGCGCATATTTAATTTATTTTCAAAGTAGAATTTCCACGAACAAACATGTTTTCCGCTGGAAGGCCACAAACGTAGGAAAACACACTGTTTTTGTGATGTAACAATTATGTGGGAAGGCTTGACTGAATTAACTTCCTTGTTGCTGAGATGTCTGGCAGATTTCTGCAACAGCGCTCCTGTATGAAAATGACGTCAATTCGATGCAAACAATTCCGTTACTGAAGCGAACCGCGGTTTCATACCAATGCCTACATCACAGTTGAATCACCAATGCAAATGCACATCCCCTAATAGCGATTTCTCATTAGACAGAAATTCAAGCCGATAGTGCGAAAGCAGTTCCTGCCTTATTGGTCGGTCGGCACTCGGAAGGACGGGCATCGCTCGAAAACTAAGTATGATTGCAGCCGTGCCTCGCGCCTGCCTAGCCCTGCCCTTCGCTATCATGGAATTCGCGGCCTCGCGTTACGAGAAAGCTACTAGAAGTTCCGAAGAGAAGGCGCATCATAGAACTATGATGATGCAATGGAAACAAAAGACGGGAAATTTGTGCGCCGCCATACCTCGCACGAGACGCTATGCCAGCTACCAGCTAAAATTGTGAATTTCGTCTAACGGGCGTTGACTGGAGTATTTTCGCCACGTACCCAAATGCGCCCTTGAAATCGGGCTGGAAAAATCGTTTGAAGAAACCCCCCTCGTAACATTCGGGGGTTTGGGGTTTTATTAAGGTTCGGGCACCTCCCAGGCCCCGCGGTAGCGGGTCCTGGGAGGTTCCCTTTCAACGCAGGCGGAGTTTAGTCCCCCAAAACGACTCGCACTTGCAAAAAAATATTTTGGTGAGGTCGAAAGTGACCTGATATCCGGCTAAAATACTGACAGTCAACGGTAGATGGTGTATTTTCCCGAGTCGGCTATGGCGTCGCGCATAACCGCCCAACAAAAGAACATGGTTGCACAGTTTCTCTCGAAAAAGGAGGTAAGGGTTGGGTTTCTGCGCAGAATGGAGCGACCGAACCGTTTCATTATCATAGTGACTTCAAATTGTAATTCCGCACTAAAAATGTTCCCGTCCATCGCGAAATCTTAACCGGGATGGGCCCACTGCGCGACCAGTAGTAAACGGCAGGAAACATGGAGGCGGTCAGCGTAGGAGAGGAGGTTAGATGAGGGAAGGGGGTTATTGGGGATCTGTTGAGGTAGGGTGTAGGCCGATGAGCAGAGCAGAAAACGCTCTTGTTGCACCCAGAGGTGGAAGACCCCCCCCGTCATTACCAAGGGACTGCAAACGCTTTTCAAGCCAGGGGTTCAGCAACCTGGTCTCGCCGGGACATTGGGGTAACCCTCCTTACCCATGGTAAGGAGAGGTACATTTTTTCCTGGTCAGCACGCTCAGAGGAGGTAATAAAAAAATTACGAAACTGTTCTTTCCACGAAAAAATTACGATCCTTCCACCCTGAGGTGTTGAACATGATCTTCTTTTCATTTTCATTTCTCAGGCAAAGGCATCAAGTTGTTGTCTATGGGGACCCAGACTTTAGCAGTCAATGACCCAAAAACTTCAGACAATAAAACAAAGTAGTCAGACCATTGAATTGGCTTGAAACTTGGACCGTAGCAAATGTTATCTTATTTTTAAGTGGTGAATTAGATTGATGATTAGAGCAGGCATTGGTAGTTTTCTGGAAATCACACTTGTGGGCCCGAAGCTGATGTAGGTGGCCATCTGCCAAATACCTAATTGGTATGTCTAGTGACTGCCAAGGGGCACTTTTACAAGAAAAAGAATCTATAAATATATAAAAGAAATTTGTAGAGCTGCAGGTGCTTGAGGATCCAATAAGAAAATTTCCATACATCAAGTGGCCGGACAATATTGTTTTGGATCCTCAAGTGCCAAGATATTTGTAAAGGTCCCTTACAAAGCTCCTTTGTAAGCATCCAAGCAATTGATGTATGGGGAGTTGAGTATTGGATCATTCAGACCCTCTTTAGACCTCAAGTCAATTCATCATACATCATGTGCTTGCTCAACTTGTCCAACACAGCATCCAATACGAACCATACGGTCGCAACATGCCCATGTCTAATTTGGGATATACCCTTTTCAAACGTTTTCTATAGGCCAAAACAGTTGACTATGTATTTATTGGATGTCTAAACTAAAGAACACCATACTTTATACATCCAATAAGTATTGGATGGTAGTCGTATCTTTTGACTTAACATTTAATGTGTAAAACGTATCTTATCCAAATTTTAGGCCAATCCAGCAGTGAGACAGAAAAACATTCAGATTTGAGTTTTCCAATTCAAGGTCATGAGTTGCTAAAGTACTTGTGACCATGGATGGAGCTCCATGTCTTAATCTTGGAAGACTTGAGATTTCCACTTGGTCATGGGTGAAGACGTGGTAGTGAAAACATCCTAGAGGGTCCTTGACCTTATGAAAACCTTCTCAATTTCTGATGATGAGGAAGAATATATGTCTCTAAATCCTTTAGGTAAGTTGAAATCCTTTTCTGTAACGTGTTTGCTATCCATTCACAAATAAGAATCTCTTGTGGAACTTTTGGGGATCAACCCAGTGCATCATGAAAACATAGTCTAGCTCTCTAGGCTGCTTTTGATTTTTCCTCCTGATTATGTTGGTTTCTTCTCTTTTGTGAGACTGTTCACAGTCATGAGTGAGGCTTGGCCTCCATCGCTAAGTGGTCTAGCTTGTGAGAGGGATTATTTGCAGTAGAAAATTTACAAAAGAGCATCAGAGGTATAACAGTTGAAATGAAAGTTATGTTCACAAAAACTTTAGCCCATGTCAAATTCTTATCTTTATGTAATATTATTACCTTTTTTGGCAATGATTATATGATTTGTTTCTCTTCAAAAAGTGGACTTTCAAAACAATGGTAGATTTTCTAAGCTTTATACAACTGTAAAAATATTTACATTCCATTGGCACAAACGAGAAACATTCCGTTTTAATCTGGCTTATTCGTGCTCGAGCTCAATAATAACATATCTTGTCCTCAAGAGGGCATATCGCTCATAGTATTCGGTCATTGACTCTGTTGAAGGAGTCGACCTAATGAAAAACTTGTAATATGACTAGTGGTGGATTCAGATGGTTGAGATTGCCAATCTATCTTCATGGGTAGTCGATTTCCTATTAGACAGTTTTGTGGCAGAAGCATAAGCAGAAGTAGGGAAATGTCGAGCTTCCAAGGGTCGCACTGAGGTTCACCAAAGTTCAAAATGGCAATAGAAGCCATTGCTATTGTAACCCAGCCTTTTGGAAAGGCTAGAGGGATTCAAAAACTTCATACTGTACAAGATCAATAGTCACCTTTTGTTTGAGAAGAGGAGCTAATGGGAGCTCATGAGAAGTAGTATGCCGGCTCCAAGTCCTAAGAAGCAATCATCACCATGATGGAGGTCGAGGAGGGAGACATCCTGTAAGGCGTTGTAACACATGTAGGATAAAATTGAGCTAAATTGCTCGGATAGGAGGAGTGGCAAAAAATCACAAGAGGGCCTAAATACTGCATGTTAACACCATCTCCAACTCAAATCTTCAATATGTGAGTTACAAGGCTAATGCAAAGAAGTCACAGGATGCATTATGCAAGAAAACGAAAGCATGGTCCTAGCTTATCTAGTGATCTTGGATGAAAGCATGATGATGCTGCAAGTACATAATGGTGATGGTATGTTTCAAGACATCAAAACACAATGGTGTCAGCAGCCTAGCACTAGCCGTTGTAGTTGTGGGCTCATGAATCCAATAGCTACTGTTAAACTGCACAAGGACTAGAATAAATGCACGTGCTAATACTACTAGAAAGATGGACCAAAAGGAGGAAGAATAGTATCATTTACATTAGTACAAGTAGTAGGGGCAGAAAACTTAAAAACGAGAGCACTAGAAACATTTTTTCTAGCACTATACAGGTCCTCACTTTGGCAACATGAATTTGTACCAGTTGACTTCTCTTACAAGTTGTGTTTTCATCCTTGAAAAGCTAAATACCATGAGATCGCATGCGCTAGATTGAATATCTCAATTCATGCAGACTTTTCACATATGCCTACACCACTTTGTTCACAAACATTGGGATGTTGGCATGAACATGCAGACCATGTCAGATCAAGTGGAGAGGTAAAATGGTTTTTCTTGGTGATTTCATGGTGGTAGCATGAACCATTGACTGGCTTTGCTGGTCTCTCAAGGCTCTTGGCTTCCATTCGACTGGACCATCAACCAAGAAAAACACAAAACTCTGTCTCTCTCTCTCTCTTCCTCTATGTGTGTGTGTGTGTATGTGTGTGTGTGTGTGTGTGTGTGTGTGTGTGTGTGTGTGTGTGTGTGTGTGTATGTGTGTGTGTGTGTGTGTGTGTGTGTGTGAGTGCAACTTGGCTGGGCCGTGATGCTTGTCCTCGTACTGATTTTCGTTCTAGGTTCTTCAATCCCTCCTCCCTGCTTTTGGATGTCACAATTTGATNGACTGGACCATCAACCAAGAAAAACACAAAACTCTGTCTCTCTCTCTCTCTTCCTCTATGTGTGTGTGTGTGTATGTGTGTGTGTGTGTGTGTGTGTGTGTGTGAGTGCAACTTGGCTGGGCCGTGATGCTTGTCCTCGTACTGATTTTCGTTCTAGGTTCTTCAATCCCTCCTCCCTGCTTTTGGATGTCACAATTTGATGAGAACTAGACCCATTTTAAGAGTGAGACTAGAAGTAGAGTAGAGGGCTGTGATTGTGGATAATGAGGTACTTGGTGGTTCGGATGGGCTTACCTAAGCGGAAGTCGAACACCATATGCTTGGAGAGCTAATGAAAAGCCCTCTTAGCGACATAGCATGAGAATACCAGAAGCAATTGTTCAAATCATGTCCATGTTCAAAACAAATTGCAAAATTGCGTTATTCCCTTTGACAAAGTGACTGTCTTGCAATTATTGGCCACTCTCAGCAACATAGCATAAGGCGACTAGAAAGTGCACGCTTATATTCAAAACCATTTGCATAAAACAAGACGTGAGCACGCAAGACCCATTAAGCCATGTTGGTATTGCACCCTAGTTTTTGATAAATGTTGTTGAGCGAAATTCAGGGCTCCCAAACGCTTGTTACATAGTGGCACCAGTTGAGAAAATCAAGGATGGGTGCGCTAGCGAGGATCACTCCTCGTTTTGTGACCTGTAGAATATACATTTGTGTTCAATTTGTGATGTTCACCACATACACGAATACATACACTTAACACATACATTTTTTTTCAAGACATTTCTAAGAGGCATATTGCACATACCTTTTGCCATCTCATGCACTCCACACATAAATTTTTGGGGTTGGGGGGGTTGGGAACGAGGATCTGTCCTCATTTCAGGACTTTGCAGAATTCACATATGTGTACATTTTACAATGTCCACCATATACACACACACCAACACTCCCCATACAAAGTTTTGATAGTGAGAAGAGGGGGACATGAGGTTTGATTAATTTGAGATAGCCTTCCACCCTCATTATTAGAAGTGTAAAAGGGGGTGAATAGAGAATCACATAGATGTTCTTTGTCGCAAGACATTTGTGAGAAACATCGTACAAAAATATTTGTGTACTTTATGACATGTGCACCACGTACACCTTCTCATACAATCCCAACATAAACATTTGGGGTTGGGGGGGGGGGATAATTCCTTGTTTGTAACATGGCAAAATGTACATATGTGTGTATTCTTTTCAATGTCCAATACATACAGTCATTTTATTTGAAGAGTTCCTCATGTCTTTACTTAAAGTGGACCAACTTTCCAGGCATGAGGGATTATGTTGTGACTTCGTGAATCGAGATTGTTGAATGTTAGTAAAGAGAAAATAATAAGAAAAAGGTCACTTTGAGAAATTGAGATGGAAAATGATTCTTCCTTGAAGGAAAAATCAAAAGAATCTATTTTTCTTCTTCTTTTACCAAAGAAAGTTCTTTTTTTTATCAGTTATGTATGAGAAAGAATAAAAGTTTCACTTCTCACATAAAAGTGATTAAAACTACCCACAACCTTAAAGGTTGTGGTAGTTTTCTTCAAGGAAATTGTTGTTCACCGCAAATATTCAAGCGAATAATGTGTTTCTATCTCATTTAATTTCATCCAAGACTAGTTTTGATTGTTTAGGTTTACATTTATTCAATGAAATTATGGTATGTTGCATCGAGTGATTCTTTTTGTTAAACATAATGGTTGGTCTCGAACTACATCAGACCTAGATATGGAAATGATGCAATCACATTGAGCATTGAAAAAAGTGGAGTTCACCTTATTTCAAATACTACATTCAAGAATACATCACATGTAAATTGTAGTACATGTGTGAAAGAAACAAAAATCGTACAAAAAATGTGACGTGTGTCAAGTGATCATGTTTTTGGTTTATGAAGAACACTCACATCTCTTTATTTTTTGATCACGAAGGATAATCATTGGATAAAATTATGAATTCTATCCACTCAAAATCAATTTTTTGGAGCATGTTCTTTGGTAGGAGGTATAGGTAATTGTCACCTTTTTATACACCACACAATCAGTGTATAAGACATGCATTTTGATAGTTTCTGAGTAATTATGTTGGGACGTAGTCATGTGATGTTCACTTGAAGAACTATGTAGGTTCTAAATTTGCCATGAAACCTGGATGTAAAAAATTAAACTCGAAGTAAAACCATAGGACAAAAAGTATGTTTCCCTCAGTAGACGTATTTATGTCTTCCAAGTTTATGCACATTTATTTGTAGATGTCGGGAGCAATCCTGTGTTGTTCAAACCTGATTCTAACATAACTGGTGCTATCGCGGATGTTTTTGCCATACGTTCTACACTCTTTTGTTGCACCCCTCGCTACTGGAGTTTGGCCTCCGCCCCCCCCCAAAACAAAAGCCAAAAGTTTATCCGATCTTTGTAGGCGGGGGTGTATCATGATGAGCCTCGCGTGTATTCTCTAAAGTATTGTGTACTAGTGTACATTTTGACATGTCCATCGGCTTTACTCGACCTATAGATTTTCACCATTGGGGGGGCGGAGAGTCTAATCCCCCCCCTTCAAAATGTTGGAGTGTATTGGGAGAGTGTAGCTGGTTAGTGTATCTTTGTTTGTATGATTGAGAAAAAAGTATACACTTGTGTATTTGACGTTGATAGGTTATCGAATGACCAGCACCGTCGATTGTGGATCCTGACCCTCGGTAGACGTCAATGCGGAGGGTCAAACGGAGTGTCTCGGATCGTGTATTGTGTTCACCATGTATTTGTTTCACTAATGTATTGTACATTTTTGTATCCTCTTACATGACTATCACATATCCTTCAATACACGCTCCATATACATTCACCCAATACACTTTGATATTTTGGGGGGGGGGGGGAGCTGGACCCCCCCCTAAAAGGTTAGACTGTATTGGTGAAATGTACATGGGCAGTGTATTTGGTTCATGTGGCCAAAGCAAAAAAGAATACACTCATGTACAAGGGACCCTATTGCTTTTGTAAAGCCAAAAGTGTATCTGGTCTTTGTAGCGGGACGTGTATCGTGATGAGCCTCGCATGTATTCACTAGTGTATTGTGTACTAGTGTACATTTTAACATGTCCATCAACTACACTCGACCAATAGAGTTTAGGGCTCGGTCACCATATGCCCAGTTTTCGGAACAATATAGCTCATTCGCCTGACGTCGTGCAAATAATAACCCAGGTATCAACGGACCGTGGGAAATAATGCAGGTATCAATGCCGGGTGAGAAAGCAACCAGCGGCCCACGAGGTAAAAAATATTACTCATCCGCCAACGTTGAACGGATTATACTTGAAGAACCCAGAAACGCTAAAAGAAAAGTCATGTTCTTGCCACATACCATGTAGCATTGATGTATGAGATGATTTTTGTCATTCCATGTTAGGTCCAACACGCATGCTGTGATCCAGCATGAAAAATGGGGGTGGGCGGCAGGTTGATTTTGTGCGGAGGCTAGGCGGATGGTTGCTTTTGTAAAACAAGGTGGGCCGATGGTTGCTTTTCTTCCAAACCATAGGCGGATTGTTACTTTTCTTCCGAAGGACAGGCGGATGAGAGTCACACTTTGCGTTTTATGGGTATCTGAGTTATTTCACCCTAGATTTTAATCATTGGGGGGGGGGGGGGTGGGAGAGTCCAACCCCCCACCAAAATGCTAGAGTAGTTTGGGAGAGTGTAGCTGGTTATTTTATCTTTGTTTGTATGATAGAGAAAAAAGACATACACTTGTGTATTTGACGTTGATAGGTTATTGAAAGACAAGCACCGTTCATCGTGGATCATGACCCTCGCAAGCCGTCGATGCGAAGAGTCAACCGGATTACTGTACATAAACGACTTCATGCACTTGTGTATCATGTACATTAGTGTTTGTTTTGTTTCACTGGTCACATAGACTTGATACACTGACGAGCTACACTTCGCTAATACACTACTATTTTGGGGGGGGGGGAGGGGTCATCCGGAGTCCAAGCTCCCCCCCTAAATAGGCCAAATGTATTGGCGAAGTGTATCCAGTCCGTGTATGTATTTTTTGTGATAATGGAAAAAAGATCCACTAGTGTATTCTCATTTGATGGCATCAGTTAACACAACAAACAGTCACCAGGTTGTCGGGAGTCTCACTCGCCACCTCTCGCCA
Source organism: Penium margaritaceum (assembly GCA_023375785.1). Classification (NCBI taxonomy): domain Eukaryota; kingdom Viridiplantae; phylum Streptophyta; class Zygnematophyceae; order Desmidiales; family Peniaceae; genus Penium; species Penium margaritaceum. The sequence goes on from SZWC01010829.1 coordinate 91,506, forward strand.
ATGACAAAATGTATTAGGGCAGTGTCTCGGACCGTGTATTCTGTTCACCATGTATTTTGTTCACTAACATATTGTACATTATTGTATCTTCTTATATGTCTATCACGTATCCTTTAATACATGCACCATATACATTCGCCCAATACACTTTGATATTTTGGGGGGAGGGGAGCTGGTCTCCAGCTGACCCCCCCCCCCAAAAGGCTAAGGTGTATCGGTAAAATTCATATGGGCAGTGTATCTGGTTTATGTGGTTAAAGAAAAAAATACACTAATGTACAGGGGACCCTATCGCTTTTGAAAAGTCGAAAACCGTCAATTTACATTTATCGACGATTTCGATTGAACTGAAGATGACCATAAATCTCAATATCCAAGATAATGCATTTTTGTATCTTTGCAAATGCTTTGAATGTAGGGACCAAACATGGGCAAGCAAAAAAAACCCCAAATCCCCCTGATGTGACTTTTGAAGGGTTATGGTTGTTTGATGTTTTGGGTCAAGAAATAGGCACTGTTACACTTTATAATTGTAACACATTAAATGTAGAAGTACAAATGTACGTCTGTTTTTGCAAACTGTAAGTGGAGTTGTGAAGCACTTAACCATGGATTTTTTTTTGTGTTTTGATTTTTATTGGAAAGCCTTTTACAAAGTTTTCTATCGTAAAAAACTCTAAAACATTTGTATGTTTGTGAACACACATTGTAAAGCAATTTCTGTTGCATTTTCCGTGAAGGTACCACAAAACTTCTAAATGCATGTATCTACTATGTGCACTAAATGAAAGAGTGTATGTTTTAGGGGTGATTAACCATAACTGTTTGATAGATGCTTTATGAATTTCGTAGATTTTTGTTACCAAAAAATACAACATTGTGCTCCCTTCTTTAGGAGAATCCAAGGAAGGGAATAGACATTATGAATTGTAAGTGAGAATGAAAAAATAGAATGATATGTATTCGAAATCATCTTCCATTTCCCTTCCTCCGTCCTTTTCTATATGAAAGCTATTTGAAATGACATACTTTCAAGAATAGTGCGAAATTGATTAATCTAATAATGTTCATTTGTTTGGTCAAATCTTGTACAATCGTTTGCAATGACTAATATTATTTCTAAATACTTATTGATAAAATATGATCATTTAGTCCATGGGTAATAGAATAAAACTATTACAGAACTATAAATACCATCTTACTAAATCTGAGTTTTGTAATATCTTTTGTTATAAGATTTCAAACTTGATGCCTTTGCTTCTTTGAACAAATCGTTCAATTCCAAACCTAATGATTTAACATTATTGTATAAAAACCGTTTCGTTCTTGTTTTTTAAAAGGTTGGATGAAGGTTTCATCTTACGACTGTACATTCTAACTTGTGTTCAGAATACATGTTGCTTAATCACTTGAAAACCTAAATCAGGATGACCTTAACGAATGAGAAAGAAGCATCAAGTGTATGGGAAAATGAGCCAATAGTTCCATTAAAAAATGAGGAAGGCATTCTTGAGTTCAATGACTTTGAAAATGTACAATAAGGGAATTATTATGTTTGATGAAGGGAGGATTGTTTGAAGGTGAAATTCTTAAAGATATGCATTTCTAATTCTTGAGAAATAAAATATGTTGTTAAAAGGAAAGTTCATGAAATGTTCACAAAAGATGTGGTTGTATTGGAGTTCTGTGAGTTGTGGAGGAACATGCCGTGCTCATAATCTGATGGTAAGAGGGGATTCAGTGAGTTGGTACGTCTATTTCTCTCTATTCAGAACATAATATAGTTTTTGTGAACAAAGGGAGGTATTGTAGATGCATAAGAATTGGAGTTTAAGCCAAAGCATGGAGTATGTCATTTTGGAAGGGTTCGTTTTATAGGGTCTCAAGAAAACATGGCAACGTTGGAGATATCATAGGAGATTTAGTGGTAATGGATTGTCGCTTGAAGCTCACATGGATATGGAGTGGGTTTTTCAAAGTGACTCAAATGGCTGAATATTGGAGAAGGAGACGTTCTTGATATCACATTCTTGGTTGCATATGAACCACTTTGAAATAGGCCCAGAAAACATATGTATGGTAGGTAAATTTTCAAACATGATCTCATTGGTGTGCCTAAAAAACATACATCAGAAAACCAAAGTTCAATATCAAGCTATTGTGTTTATTTTTCGAGAACATAACATATTCTTTCAATTACATATTAATTTGTATATGGTGAAAGGGATTAAGACTGTGATTTGCTAAATGTTTGTAATTTACACCCTTAATATGTTTTGCATGGTTAAACTGTCCTTAAGAATAAAAAGAAATTGTGTAGTTCAACGTAAGGACCATATTTTGTCATTACGCTCAACAAGACAACCCTTTCCACTTTTTTGTCAAATATGGGTCTTTGATGANCATTTTAATTTGTATATGGTGAAAGGGATTAAGACTGTGATTTGCTAAATGTTTATAATTTACACCCTTAATATGTTTTGCATGGTTAAACTGTCCTTAAGAATAAAAAGAAATTGTGTAGTTCAACGTAAGGACCATATTTTGTCATTACGCTCAACAAGACAACCCTTTCCACTTTTTTGTCAAATATGGGTCTTTGATGATTAACTTGACAGAAAGTCGAGCCTTGCCAGACCTTTTCTTGTTTCCAACTTGTGAAAATTGCACCATGATGGAGGCCAACCCATGAAAAATCCACACATGAAAACAAAATAATGATCATTAGAGTATCAATATTTATGCTCGTTCACCAATTTGAAACACCATGTTTCATGATTGGAAGGTGGGATCGGTTTGAAATGAGGTTTGAACCTCAAATGCCTACTTCTTGTTTGGTTTTGTTTTTCATTTAGGTTCACCTTAAAATTTCAGAAGATCGTTCAAAATTTAAATCAAAATTTTGCCAATGCAAAGTAAATGTCGAATGCTTCTATAAAGAGATTCACATTGACTTTCAGACATTCTGAGAATTTCAAATTGCAACAATAAACTATCAGATTTGCTTGTAAGTTTTTCACGAGTTGTGAGCCTTAGTGCTCATGCCTTCAGATTTCCGGTAACTATATTGAGAGTTATGGAGAACCTCATCCCTTTTGTCAATGCATCCAAATAGATTGTGATGAATTTTTTTTTGATATGTTGCACAACTATTGTACCAAGATATGCTATATACCTTGTGTTGATTGATGGTTTGAGAAAAGAAAGTTTTATTCTTGTACGTGATTTCCTTGATTTAATGATTTTTTTAATTATGCGTAATGATAACACTATGTTTATATTCATGGATACAAAGTACGAATTATAAATGTCCATATATTATGAGGCTCTTGGTTTTCGTAGAAGACAAAAACATGAATTGAATATTTGAAGTTACGAAATTTGTACAATATACGATAAGGGGCATACCATCATTGTCCCAGAAATTGTTGGAAATGAGATGGATGAACTAGCAATCGACAGAAATTGACAAAGAAGAAGAAAAAAAAATTAAACTCAAGTACATATACGTTTGTGAATTCCACCCATGCACTACACAAACCAAAATGTCCATTCTTTCACAAACCAATGGCGCATACTTATGATTCCCAGCATTACTATAGGTTGCTTGAGCTCGAACATGATCTTGCGCACATAGTGCAATAAGAGTAGATCGAACTAATGGCAACATTAATGAAATAGAATTGGCCACAAGTTCAGGATTTTTTTTGCAGCTGGCTTGCTTGTGTAATTGTTCTATGTTGGTCATTTTTGTTTCGCCATGTTTTTGAAGATCCTTAGAAAAATGGCCGTGGCTCTGCGTCGTCACCCATATTAGTCATAAAGTGTCGCTTGGTATCAGATTTGGCAATAATAGACTGCGCTTCGTAGCCTCCCTTTTTGTTTTAGCTATTTCAGCGCGTGCCGGATTCCCATTTCAAGTGTGGCTATGAAGGAGGCTGATTGAAAAAGGCTTGGGCAAGCAAGCGATGTTGGCGAAAGAAGCCCCTTTAATACTGGATGATCTCTTAAAGCCATCCTCAATATCGAAAGGTACTAAGATGCCTATGAAAGGAAAAAAACCAAATTTTAAGCCTTCTCCACGAGATGAAGGTACAAATATGAACATGTAAGTTGAAAAAACAACGTTCAAGCACACTCCAATAGATGACACAATACAATCAAAAATCTCTAAAAAACTAAAATTAATTTGAGATTCTTGAGTTCTTCAAAGAATTTTGAATCCTAGAATAGGTGATGGAAATCTAAACTGAATTACTCTTCCAACATTGGATAAGAAAACTATGCAAATCAATCTTAATAAAAATATATTCATGATAAATTTAAATCAATTATAAAAGTTTTCTTATGTATCATTCAGTAAACTTCCTTCAGATTAATGTATCTTTTTCACATGAATTTTTGGTTTGGAACTCGAAAAAGTATGTAATAGTGTATTTTTGAAGGCACAAAATCTTTCTTAATGAATGTGGAAGCGGCTTAGTTAAATTTTTTTATGCATCACAAATGGTTTGATAATTTAAAAGGTAAGCACATGGAGGGTTACGATTAATAATTAAAAGAAAGATCGTATGAAGTTTTTCATAATATGCTTATGAATATAAAATAGAAATGCATTGGTTTGATATAAAAATCTGAACGAATGAAATATATTTGATGAGTGATATTAATAAAGAAATCTAATAACTCCAAACGTACATGAGTTTCTTTTTGAGGAAGACTAATTTCACTAATTTTCTAACCCAATGAAGGGCAATTTATTACATTTCAATATCAATCACGTATTCCAGGAATAATTTTTTTTATTACACTCAATATTCCCAAATAATTTTTATTTTATTTTAGTAGTGACCATATTTCTTCATCTCTTTGAGCATGCTTGAAAGGTAATCGTTGATCTTTCATGTGCATCTTTGTACCTTTCGATTTTGAGATTGGGGTTAGGTTATCACCTAGTGTTTAAGGGGCTTCTTTACTCAATATCGCTCGCTCGCGCGATCCTTTTTGCGACCGCCGCCTTCATAGCCACATTTGAAAGGAGGAGCCGGCGCGCTCTTGAGTATGGCTAAAACAGTGAGGGACGCTGCGAGGCGCAGTTTACCATGGCCAAATCTGATGTCGAGCGACAACTTATGGCCAATATGGACGACGACTCTAAGCCGCGGCCAGTTTCTAAGGATCTTAAAAAACATGGCCAAACGAGAGAAGTGACCTTCTGTGTTCGCCCTCCGCGCCGTGGAACGCTGGGTGGATGGATTTGAGGGATACCACGGCCCCGTGGCAAATGTCTAGCATTACCGCACGGCGGACGCCACCACAGTTGACAGCTGCGTCAAACGGGGATCGCAGAGCCGCGGAAAGGTCTACTCACTCCCCCGCGCCGCGACCCCCTCCCCCTCTTTCCCTCCGCCCGAGAGACCTCTGCTCTTCTCCTGGAGAAAGTGGACAGAAAAGGACAAGCACGCTGTAGCCAGCGAAAAGCGTCCGTACAGCGTGCAGTTTGCTTGCCGTTCTCTGGGCGATACCCACC
>SZWC01010830.1:10144-23657 GCA_023375785.1 Penium margaritaceum
TAAGTAGGGCGCAAGTAGGGCGCAAGTAGGGCGCAAGTAGGGGCCAAGTATGGCGCAAGTAGGGCGTAAGTAGGGCGCAAGTAGGGCGAAAGGAGGACGCAAGGAGGGCGCAAGGAGGGTGCAAGGAGGACGTAGGTAGGGCGCAGGTAGGACCCGGGTAGGGCGTAGGTAGGGCGCAGGTAGGGCGCAGATAGGCGCAGGTAGGGCGCAGGTAGGGCGCAAGTAGGGCGTAGGTAGGGCGCAGGTACGGCGCAGGTAGGGCGCAGGTAGGGCGCAGGTAGGGCGCAGGTAGGGCGCTGGTAGGGCGCAGGTGGGGTGCAGGTAGGGCGCCTGTAGGGCGCACGTAGAGCGCAGGTACGGCGTAGGTAGGGCACACGTAGGGCGCAGGTAGGGCGCAGGTAGGGCGCAGGTAAGGCGTAGGTAGGGCGCAGGTAGGGCACAAGTAGGGCGCAGGTAGGGCGCAGGAAGGGCGCAGGTAGAGCGCAAGTAGGGGGCAGGTAGGGCGCAAATCGGGCGCAAGTAGGGCGCAAGTAGGGCGCAAGTAGGGTGCAAGTAGGGCACAAGTAGGGCGCAAGTAGGGCGCGAGAAGGGTGCAAGAACGGCGCAAGAAGGGCGCAAGTAGGGCGCAAGTAGGGCGTAAACAAGGCGCAAGTAGGACGCAAGTAGGACGCAAGAAGAGCGCAAGTACGACGCAAGTAGGGCGCAAGTAGGGCGCAAGTAGGGCGTAAGTAGGGCGCAAGTACGGCGCAAGTAGGGCGCAAGTAGGGCGCAACTAGGGCGCAACTAGGGCGCAACTAGGGCGCAAGTACGGCGCAACTAGGGCGCAAGTAGGGTGCAAGTAGGGCGTAACTAGGGCGCAACTAGGGCGCAACTAGGGCGCAAGTAGGGTGCAAGTATGGCGCAACTAGGGCGCAAGTAGGGTGCAAGTAGGGCGCAAGTAGGGTGCAAGTAGGGCGCAAGTAGGGCGCAAGTAGAGCACAAGTAGGGCGCAAGTAGGACGCAAGTAGGGCGCAAGTAGGGCGGAAGTAGGGCATAAGTAGGGCGCAAGTAGGGCGCAAGTAGGGCGCAAGTAGGGCGCAAGTAGGGCACAAGTAGGGTGCAAGTAGGGCATAAGCACGGCGCAAGTAGGGCGCAAGTAGGGCGCAAGTAGGGTGCAAGTACGGCGCAAGTAAGTAGGGTGCAAGTAAGTAGGGCACAAGTAGGGCGCAAGTAGGGTGCAAGTAGGACGCAAGTAACGCGCAAGTAGGGCCTCGGTGTTCGATGGAGGGCCCCTCCATCGACATCGGGACATCGACGCGCATCGATGTCCCATCGATGCCGATGGGAACCCAGAGTGCAATCCAGGCTGATCGAGAGACCCAGCAGCCCCTCAGACACCAGTGGACCCCTGAATAACCGGAAAATCGCAACGACGACGAGTTCGACTCTCGGCCATTTTTTGGGAAAAACAATTTTTTTCCATATCTTCATACAACTGTATGGTGTTCTACATGTGTAATTGCCATGTGACATAATAGGCTTGAATCAGCCTACTGGGCATGCCATGTGGCATCTCTTCATGGCAAAGCACATGAACATCCATGTTGTCCGGAGGCTAGGAGATATGCTACGCCCCAATTACAGCCATGCATTTTTCCAGCCTGGCAACACTTCAACATACATTCTGCTTTCATGGCTACATGCATTACCTCGTGACAATTCAATATCCCCCTCCTAGGATATCGTAGCCGTGGGATGAACTGCAGGATNACCGCTCAGTGGTGACTTCCTGACCAAAGAGCTCAGCAAGCATACCGAGCCGTGTCCCACAGAAGCCAAGAATCCAGGCTGGCGTTGCGGCTCATGTGGGAAGAAAGGGAGTGGGACATGTGACCGCATCCGCGGTCACTTTGCAGGCAACAACCCCAACGTTGGCAAGTGCCCGCATCCCCCGCCCCTGTGCCGAGATGTCCTCGGGTTGGAGCGCTGCCCGCCCCCTGCTGGCTGGCAGCCGGTCAACGTCAGTTTGTACAAGGGAGAGGGGAAGGAGTGGGGCACAAAGGACAAGGCGGTGCAGTGGATCAAACTCTGGGAGAAGCAACAGCAAGCGGAGCAGGCAGCGGTGGGTGGCTTGACTCTGGAGCCAGACAGTGACGACGAAGCAGCGAATGGCCAGCAACAGCAGAGGCAGCCGGCAACAACAAGCCTAGAGGGTGAGGTTCCCTTGTTTGACATCAACAAAGCGGCCTCCTTCCGGCAGACAACCATGGTACAGCACTCCGACCGGTCAAACAATGAACGCTGCCAGCTTAGCATTGTCAAGCTGATGGCCATTGCTGCCCAACCCATCTCTTTTTGCCGTGAGGCCGTGCTCATGGAGGTTGTGAAAAATGCAAAGAAGACGACCGCTGCTTTTCGGCTGCCTGCTAGGTCCACTGTAGTGGATGTCCTGCTTCCAAAACTCGACAAGGAACTGGAGGAGCTAGATGCTCCTCTGAAGCAGGGTTGGAGCACATACGGCTGCAGTCTAGCTGTGGATGAGTGGTCTGACCGTCAGGTAAGACCAATCTATAATGCCATGGCTGTCAACGCCATGGGTTCTGTCCACCTCTTTTCCCGCGATGCAAGTGGACTGACCAGAGACGCAGACCATGTTGCAAGCATGATTGAGGCTGCAATTGAGATTGTTGGGGAGGACAAGGTAGTTTCTGTCATCTGTGACAACGCTTCTGTGACCAAGAAAGCTTTTGCTGACCTGAGGGTGAAGTTTCCTCGACTATTTTTCCAGGGATGTTGTGCGCACAACATCGACCTAATCATGAAGGATGTGGGCAAGTCTGCTTGGGGATCAAGTGTGATTGGGCGGTGTGAGAAGATTGTGGCCTTTTTCAGGAACAATGCTATGCCCGGACGTGGCTGAAGGAGAGGACGGGAGGGAAGGTGTTGAAAGTGCGCTGTGACACCCGCTTTGCCTCGGTCTTCTCCATGGTGGAGAGACTGCTGGAGCTGCGGGATGAGCTCGAGACATTCGTGGGCTTGGATGTTTGGAAGACGATTGGTTCACACAGGGATGCTTCATTTCGGTCGAGGAAGCGAGAGGTGAGACGTTTCATCAGGAGAAGGGTCTTCTGGCTGCAGGTGCGTCAACTGAAGGACCTACTCCAGCCACTGACTGTTGTACTTAGGGTTGCTGACAAGCCTGGTGGGGGTGCTGGTGAGATCTATGAGGGGTTGTTGGATTGTGCTGAGCAGCTGAAGTCGCTGTCTGTGAAAAAGGGCAGGAAGCCGAGAAGGGTGGCGGAGGGTCATGTGAACTTTGTGCTGGGCAGGTTGGAGACCCGTTGGTCTAGGGACATGTCCTGTCCCTTGTATGCTGCAGCTCGTCGGCTCCACCTGGAGCATTTCGGCAATGACCTCTCTAAGGATAGCAATACCTTGGCGGCTTGGCAGGCGGTGGTTGAGGCCTTGGTTCCGGATGACAAGCAGGACCAGGTGATGAAGGAAATAGGGGCTTTCCAGAAGGCGTAGACGATGGTGGTGAGTGATCCCATGGTCACTCATCGGAGGAATGCAAAGGCGATTGCTGCAGTTGCCAAGGTGCAGTGTGGTACAATGTCTGCGGTGGAGTGGCATGTCAATTACATGTGCCACCTACCTGTGCTGAGGGATCTTGCACTGAAGGTGTTGTCACAGCCATGCTCATCATCTGAATGCGAACGTGTATTTTCCACGCACGACCTCATCCACACCGCCAGGCGCAACAGGCTGAAAGTGGAGACACTGGAGCTACTGGTACGGTGCAACGTGCGATTGCGGAAGCAGTAAGGGCGCATTGGGAGAAAGGCAGCAGGAGGGCTTGTGGCAGCAGCAGAAGCAGAAGCAGAAGCAGCAGTAGAGGCAGAGGAAGGAGAAGCAGATGGAAGTGAGGACGATGGTGATATTGTGGAAGAAGAGGGGGTTCTCACTGAGCCGGAGGAAGATATGGAGAGTGATGACGAGGAGGGCGAGGATGAGGAGGAAGAGGCAGCAGAGGTAGAAGATGATGTTGTTGAAGTGATGGCGTCAGTTCGTGTCATGACTGACATGCCAGGACTTCCACATGCACAGCCTGTCCGTGTCCGTGAACAAGAGAAGCCTGCAGTCAAGAATGCTCTCAGGGAACAGGGGATGGGCAATGAGGAGGACCAGGGTGAGGGAGAGGAGAACCAGGACGAGGGTGCTGAAAGTGAGCAAGGTGAGGGAGGAGAGAAGGAGGCTAATGCAGCGGACAAGGGAGATGAAAGAGCAGGAGAAAGGGGTGAAGGTGGACAGGAAGGAGAGGAGGGTCAGGAGGGTGATGCAGCTGCCAGTGTTGCTGGTGAAACACCAGGATCAGGTGCAGATGTGATGGATGTTGCAGCATCACCAACACGCAGAGGGGCATCCACTGGAGCATCCAGGGTTGGCCCTGCCAGTATTGCTGCAGGAAGGGGAAAAGAAAAACCTGCAACAGCTAAAGCAGCAGCAGCCAAACGCTCCGCAGCAGCAGCAATTGCTGCAGCAAGCAAGGCTGCAAAGTGCAAGCAGGCTACAAAGAAGTAGACGTTGGAGCAGGACCTACTACTGAATGACATGTTCTCTGCAATTTGACCATGATGTTTTCACATACCAAGCAATACATTGTCTTCGTTTGACCTCCCTGCTCCCTTCCATTGTAGTGTTGGAATGTTTGGCCTTCTCTGTTGTGTGCAGTGTAGTACAAGCTAAGTTAAAAATGTGAGTTTTTGATGGTCATTGAATATGGTGGCTGTGCACTGCAATGCAAGAAACTACAGTTCATTGATAATGGTACAATAACAGCTCAATGCAATGCAATGCAAGCTGTCTGAAGGTGTGTTATGTACAAAGGGAGGCAGCATTGCAGATTATGACCAAGGCAGAAAGCATGGCATGCTTAAAGTGACATAGAAAAACATAGTAGCACAGGAAAACAGGTGGAAAACTTTGGCTGTAACTGTGTTCAGTGAAAGTGTTTCTATTTTTTATCTTCTTTGGTGTTCACGACCACTGCATTCTCAGCTTTGGTGGCCATTTTGGGCAGTTTCATGTGAAGTCACATCGATGTCCCTGGAGTTAGCTCCATCGATGTCTCGATGGGCATCGATGTGCATCGATGTCCGATGGCCCCAGGTCAACACTGGCGCAAGTAGGGCGCAAGTAGGGCACAAGTAGGGTGCAAGTAGGGCGCAAGCACGGCGCAAGTAGGGCGTAAGTAGGGCGCAAGAAGGGTGTAAGAAGGGCGCAAGTAGGGTGCAAGTACGGTGCAAGTAAGTAGGGTGCAAGTAAGTAGGGCGCAAGTAGGGCGCAAGTAGGACGCAAGTAACGCGCAAGTAGGGCGCAAGTAGGGCCTACGTAAGGCGTAAGTAGGGCACAAGTAGGGTGCAAGTAGGGCGCAAGTAGGGCACAAGTAGGGCACAATTAGGGCGCAAGTAGGGCGCAAGTAGGGTGCAAGTAGGGCGCAAGTAGGGCGCAAGTAGGGCGCAAGTAGGCCGCAAGTAAGGCGCAAGTAGGACGCAAGTAGGGCGCAAGTAGGCCGCAAGTAGGGCGCAAGTAGGACGCAAGTAGGGCGCATCTATGGTGCAAGTAGGGCACAAGTAGGGTGCAAGTAGGGCGTAAGTAGGGCGCAAGTAGGGCGGAAGTAGGGCGCAAATAGGGCGCAAGTAGGGTGCAAGTAGGGTGCAAGTAGGATGCAAGTAGGGCGCAAGTATGGCGCAAGTATGGCGCAAGTAGGGTGCAAGTAGGGCGCAAGTAGGACGCAAGAAGGGCGCAAGAAGGGCGCAAGGAGGGCGCATGAAGGGCGCAAGTAGGGCGCAAGTAGGGCGCAAATAGGGCGCAAGAAGGGCGGAAGAACGGCGCAAGTATGGCGCAAGTAGGGCGCAAGTAGGGCGTAAGTAGAGCGCAAGTATGACGCAAGTATGGCGCAAGTAGGGCGCAACTAGGGCGCAAGCACGGCGCAAGTAGGGCGCACGAAGGGCGCAAGAAGGGCGCACGTAGGGCGCACGTAGGGCGCACGTAGGGCGCACGTAGGGCGCACGTAGGGCGCACGTAGGGCGCACGTAGGGCGCACGTAGGGCGCACGTAGGGCGCACGTAGGGCGCACGTAGGGCGCACGTAGGGCGCACGTAGGGCGCACGTAGGGCGCACGTAGGGCGCACGTAGGGCGCACGTAGGGCGCACGTAGGGCGCACGTAGGGCGCACGTAGGGCGCACGTAGGGCGCACGTAGGGCGCACGTAGGGCGCACGTAGGGCGCACGTAGGGCGCACGTAGGGCGCACGTAGGGCGCACGTAGGGCGCACGTAGGGCGCACGTAGGGCGCACGTAGGGCGCACGTAGGGCGCACGTAGGGCGCACGTAGGGCGCACGTAGGGCGCACGTAGGGCGCACGTAGGGCGCACGTAGGGCGCACGTAGGGCGCACGTAGGGCGCACGTAGGGCGCACGTAGGGCGCACGTAGGGCGCACGTAGGGCGCACGTAGGGCGCAAGTAGGGCGCAAGTAGGGCGCAAGAAGGGCGCAAGTAGGGCGCAAGTAGGGCGCAAGTAGGGCGCAAGTAGGGCGTAAGTAGGGCGCAAGTAGGGCGCAAGTAGGGCGGAAGTAGGACGCAAGTAGGGCGCAAGTAGGGTGCAAGTAAAGCGCAAGTAGGGCGCAAGTAAAGCGCAAGTAGGGTGCAAGTAGGGCGCAAGTAGCGCGCAAATAGCGCGCAAGTAGTGCGCAAGTAGGGCGCAAGTAGGGCGCAAGTAGGGCGCAAGTAGGACGCATGTAGGGCGCACGTAGGGCACACGTAGGGCGCACGTAGGGCGCACGTAGGGCGCACGTAGGGCGCACGTAGGGCGCACGTAGGGCGCACGTAGGGTGCACGTAGGGCGCACGTAGGGCACACGTAGGGCGCACGTAGGGCGCACATAGGGCGCACGTAGGGCGCACGTAGGCCGCACGTAGGGCGCACGTAGGGCGCACGTAGGGCGCACGTAGGGCGCACGTAGGGCGCACGTAGGGCGCACGTAGGGTGCACGTTGGGCGCACGCAGGGCGCACATAGGGCACACGTAGGGCGCACGTAGGGCGCACGTAGGACACACGTAGGGCGCACGTAGGGCGCACGTAGGGCACACGTAGAGCGCACGTAGGCGCACGTAGGGTGCACGTAGGGCGCACGTAGGGCGCATGTATGACGCACATAGGGCGCACGTAGGGCGCACGTAGGACGCACGTAGGGCGCACGTAGGGCGCACGTAGGGCGTATGTAGGGCGCACGTAGGGCGCTCGTAATGCACGTAGGGCGAACGTAGGGCGCACGTAGGGCGCACGTAGGGTGTACGTAGGGCGCACGTAGGGCGCACGTAGGGCGTAGGTAGGGGGCAGGTAGGGCGCAGGTAGGGCGCAGGTAGGGCGCAGGTAGGGCGCAGATAGGGCGCAGGTAGAGCGCAGGTAGGGCGCAGATAGGGCGCAGGTAGAGCGCAGGTAGGGCGCAGATAGGGCGCAGGTAGAGCGCAGGTAGGGCGCAGATAGGGCGCAGGTAGAGCGCAGGTAGGGCGCAGATAGGGCGCAGGTAGAGCGCAGGTAGGGCGCAGATAGGGCGCAGGTAGAGCGCAGGTAGGGCGCAGATAGGGCGCAGGTAGAGCGCAGGTAGGGCGCAGATAGGGCGCAGGTAGAGCGCAGGTAGGGCGCAGATAGGGCGCAGGTAGAGCGCAGGTAGGGCGCAGATAGGGCGCAGGTAGAGCGCAGGTAGGGCGCAGATAGGGCGCAGGTAGAGCGCAGGTAGGGCGCAGATAGGGCGCAGGTAGAGCGCAGGTAGGGCGCAGATAGGGCGCAGGTAGAGCGCAGGTAGGGCGCAGATAGGGCGCAGGTAGAGCGCAGGTAGGGCGCAGATAGGGCGCAGGTAGAGCGCAGGTAGGGCGCAGATAGGGCGCAGGTAGAGCGCAGGTAGGGCGCAGATAGGGCGCAGGTAGAGCGCAGGTAGGGCGCAGATAGGGCGCAGGTAGAGCGCAGGTAGGGCGCAGATAGGGCGCAGGTAGAGCGCAGGTAGGGCGCAGATAGGGCGCAGGTAGAGCGCAGGTAGGGCGCAGATAGGGCGCAGGTAGAGCGCAGGTAGGGCGCAGATAGGGCGCAGGTAGAGCGCAGGTAGGGCGCAGATAGGGCGCAGGTAGAGCGCAGGTAGGGCGCAGATAGGGCGCAGGTAGAGCGCAGGTAGGGCGCAGATAGGGCGCAGGTAGAGCGCAGGTAGGGCGCAGATAGGGCGCAGGTAGAGCGCAGGTAGGGCGCAGATAGGGCGCAGGTAGAGCGCAGGTAGGGCGCAGATAGGGCGCAGGTAGAGCGCAGGTAGGGCGCAGATAGGGCGCAGGTAGAGCGCAGGTAGGGCGCAGATAGGGCGCAGGTAGAGCGCAGGTAGGGCGCAGATAGGGCGCAGGTAGAGCGCAGGTAGGGCGCAGATAGGGCGCAGGTAGAGCGCAGGTAGGGCGCAGATAGGGCGCAGGTAGAGCGCAGGTAGGGCGCAGATAGGGCGCAGGTAGAGCGCAGGTAGGGCGCAGATAGGGCGCAGGTAGAGCGCAGGTAGGGCGCAGATAGGGCGCAGGTAGAGCGCAGGTAGGGCGCAGATAGGGCGCAGGTAGAGCGCAGGTAGGGCGCAGATAGGGCGCAGGTAGAGCGCAGGTAGGGCGCAGATAGGGCGCAGGTAGAGCGCAGGTAGGGCGCAGATAGGGCGCAGGTAGAGCGCAGGTAGGGCGCAGATAGGGCGCAGGTAGAGCGCAGGTAGGGCGCAGATAGGGCGCAGGTAGAGCGCAGGTAGGGCGCAGATAGGGCGCAGGTAGAGCGCAGGTAGGGCGCAGATAGGGCGCAGGTAGAGCGCAGGTAGGGCGCAGATAGGGCGCAGGTAGAGCGCAGGTAGGGCGCAGATAGGGCGCAGGTAGAGCGCAGGTAGGGCGCAGATAGGGCGCAGGTAGAGCGCAGGTAGGGCGCAGATAGGGCGCAGGTAGAGCGCAGGTAGGGCGCAGATAGGGCGCAGGTAGAGCGCAGGTAGGGCGCAGATAGGGCGCAGGTAGAGCGCAGGTAGGGCGCAGATAGGGCGCAGGTAGAGCGCAGGTAGGGCGCAGATAGGGCGCAGGTAGGGCGCAGGTAGGGCGCACGTAGGGCGCACGTAGGGCGCAAGTAGGGCGCAAGTAGGGCGCAAGTAGGGCGCAAGTAGGGTGAAAGTAGGGCGCAAGTAGGGTGCAAGTAGGGCGCAAGCAGGGCGCAAGTAGGGCGCAAAGAGGGCGCAAGAAGGGCGCAAGTAGGGCGCAATAGGGAGTACGAAGGGCGCACGAAGGGCGCACGAAGGGCGTAAGTAGGGCGGAAGAAGGGCGTAGGTAGGGCGCAAGTAGGGCGCAAGTAGGGCGCAAGTAGGGCGCAAGTAGGGCGCAAGTAGGACGCAAGTAGGGCGCAAGTAGGACGCAAGTAGGGCGCAAGTAGGGTGCAAGTTGGGCGCAAGTAGGGCGCAAGTAGGGCGCAAGAAGGGCGCAAGTAGGGCGCAAGTAGCGCGCAAGTAGCGCGCAAGTAGTGCGCAAGTAGGGCGCAAGTAGGGCGCAAGTGGGGCGAAAGTAGGGCACACGTAGGGCGCACGTAGGGCGCACGTAGGGCGTACGTAGGGCGCACGTAGGGTCCACGTAGGGCGCAGGTAAGGAGCAGGTAGGGCCCAGGTAAGGCACAAGTAGGGCGCAGGTAGGGCGTAGCAAGGGCGCAGGTAGGGGGCAGGTAGGACGCACGTAGGGCGCACGTAGGGCGCAGGTTGGGCGCAGGTAGGGCGCAGGTAGGGCGCAGGTAGGGCGCATGTAGGGTGCAGGTAGGGCACAGGTACGGCGCAAGTAGGGCGCAAGTAGGGCGCAAGTAGGGCGCAAGTAGGGCGCAAGTAGGGACAAGTAGGGCACAAGTAGGGCGCAAGAAGGGCGCAAGAAGGGCGTAAGAAGGGCGCAAGTAGAACACAAGTAGGGTGCAAGTAAGGCGCAAGTAGGGTGCAAGTAGGGCGCAAGTAAGGCGCACGTAGGGCGTAAGAAGGGCGCAAGTAGGGCGCAAGTAGGGCGCATGTAGGGCGCAAGTAGGGTGCAAGTAGGGCGCAGGGAGGGCGCAAGTAGGGCGCAAGTAGGGCGCAAGCAGGGCGCAAGTAGGGCGCAAGTAGGGCGCAAGCAGGGCGCAAGTAGGGCGCAAGTAGGGCGCAAGCAGGGCGCAAGTAGGGCGCAAGTAGGGCGCAAGCAGGGCGCAAGTAGGGCGCAAGTAGGGCGCAAGCAGGGCGCAAGTAGGGCGCAAGTAGGGCGCAAGCAGGGCGCAAGTAGGGCGCAAGTAGGGCGCAAGCAGGGCGCAAGTAGGGCGCAAGTAGGGCGCAAGCAGGGCGCAAGTAGGGCGCAAGTAGGGCGCAAGCAGGGCGCAAGTAGGGCGCAAGTAGGGCGCAAGCAGGGCGCAAGTAGGGCGCAAGTAGGGCGCAAGCAGGGCGCAAGTAGGGCGCAAGTAGGGCGCAAGCAGGGCGCAAGTAGGGCGCAAGTAGGGCGCAAGCAGGGCGCAAGTAGGGCGCAAGTAGGGCGCAAGCAGGGCGCAAGTAGGGCGCAAGTAGGGCGCAAGCAGGGCGCAAGTAGGGCGCAAGTAGGGCGCAAGCAGGGCGCAAGTAGGGCGCAAGTAGGGCGCAAGCAGGGCGCAAGTAGGGCGCAAGTAGGGCGCAAGCAGGGCGCAAGTAGGGCGCAAGTAGGGCGCAAGCAGGGCGCAAGTAGGGCGCAAGTAGGGCGCAAGCAGGGCGCAAGTAGGGCGCAAGTAGGGCGCAAGCAGGGCGCAAGTAGGGCGCAAGTAGGGCGCAAGCAGGGCGCAAGTAGGGCGCAAGTAGGGCGCAAGCAGGGCGCAAGTAGGGCGCAAGTAGGGCGCAAGCAGGGCGCAAGTAGGGCGCAAGTAGGGCGCAAGCAGGGCGCAAGTAGGGCGCAAGTAGGGCGCAAATAGGGCGCAAGTAGGGCGCAAGAAGAGCGCAAGAACGGCGCAAGTACGGCTAAAGTAGGGCACACAAAGGGCGCACAAAGGGCGGACGAAGGGCGCAAGTAGGGCGCAAGAAGGCCGCAAGTAGGGCGCAATTAGGGCGCAAGTAGGGCGCAAGTAGGGCGCAAGTAGGGCGCAAGTAGGACGCAAGTAGGGCACAAGTAGGGCACAAGTAGGGAGCAAGTAGGGCGCAAGTAGGGCGCAAGAAGGGCGCATATAGGGCACAACTAGGGCGCAACTAGGGTGCAAGTAGCGCGCAAGTAGCGCGCAAGTAGCACGCAAGTAGCGCACAAGTAGGGCGCAAGGACGGCGCAAGTAGGGCGCACGTAGGGCGCACGTAGGGCGCACGTAGGACGCACGTAGGGCGCACGTAGGGCACACGTAGGGCACACGTAGGGCGCACGTATGGCGCACATAGGGCGCACGTAGGGCGCACGTAGGGCGCACGTAGGCCGCACGTAGGGCGCACGTAGGGCGCACGTAGGGCGCACGTAGGGCGTACATGGGGCGCAGGTCGGGCGCACGTAGGGGGCACGTAGGGCGCACGTAGGGCGCACGTAGGGCGCACGTAGGGCGTACATAGGGCGCACGTAGGGCGCACGTAGGGCGCACGTAGGGCGCATGTAGGGCGCACGTAGGGCGCATGTAGGGCGCACGTAGGACGCACGTAGGGTGCACGTAGGACGCACGTAGGGCGCACGTAGGGCGCATGTAGGGCGCACATAGGGCGCACGCAGGGCGCACGTAGGGCGCACGTAAGGCGCACGTAGGGTGCACGTATGGCGCATGTAAGGCGCACATAGGGCACGTAGGACGCACGTAGGGCGCACGTAGGATGCACGTAGGGCGCACGTAGGGCGTACGTAGGGCGCACATAGGGCGTACGTAGGGCGCAAGTAGGGCGCACGTAGGGCGCGCGTAGGGCGCACGTAGGGCGCACGTAGGGCGCACGTAGGGGGCACCTAGGGTGCACGTAGGGCGCACGTAGGGCGCACGTAGGGCGCACGTAGGGCGCATGTAGGGCGCAAGTCGGGTGCAAGTAGGGCGCAAGTAGGGCACAAGTAGGGCGCAAGTAGGGTGCAAGTAGGGCGCAAGTAGGCCGCAAGTAGGGTGCAAGTAAGGCGCAACTAGGGTGCAACTAGGGCGCAACTAGGGCGCAAGTAGGGCGCAAGTAGGGCGCAAGTAGGGCGCAAGTAGGGCGCAAGGAGGGCGCAAGTAGGGCGCAAGTAGGGCACAAGTAGGGCAAAAGTAGGGCACAAGTAGGGCGCAAGTACGGCGCAAGTAGGCCGCAAGTAGGGCGCAAGTAAGGCGCAAGTAGGGCGCAAGTAGGGCACAAGTAGGGCAAAAGTAGGGCACAAGTAGGGCGCAAGTACGGCGCAAGTAGGCCGCAAGTAGGGCGCAAGTAAGGCGCAAGTAGGGCGCAAGTAGGGCACAAGTAGGGCAAAAGTAGGGCACAAGTAGGGCGCAAGTAGGGTGCAAGTATGGCGCAAGTAGGGCGCAAGTAGGGCGCAAGTAGGGCGCAAGTGGGGTGCAAGTAGAAGAAAGTCGGGCGCAAATAGGGCGCAAGTAGGGCGCAAGAAGAGCGCAAGAACGGCGCAAGTAGGGCCCAAGTAGGGCGCACAAAGGGCGCACAAAGGGCGGACGAAGGGCGCAAGTAGGGCGCAAGAAGGGCGCAAGTAGGGCGCAATTAGGGTGCAAGTAGGGCGCAAGTAGGGCGCAAGTAGGGCGCAGGTAGGACGCAAGTAGGGCACAAGTAGGGCGCAAGTAAGGAGCAAGTAGGGCGCAAGTAGGGCGCAAGTAGGGCGCATGTAGGGCACAACTAGGGCGCAACTAGGGCGCAAGTAGCGCGCAAGTAGCACGCAAGTAGCGCACAAGTATGGCGCAAGTACGGCGCAAGTAGGGCGCACGTAGGGCGCACGTAGGGCGCACGTAGGGCGCACGTAGGGCGCACGTAGGGCGCACGTAAGGCGCACGTAGGGTGCACGTATGGCGCATGTAAGGCGCACATAGGGCACGTAGGACGCACGTAGGACGCACGTAGGATGCACGTATGGCGCACGTAGGGCGTACGTAGGGCGCACATAGGGCGCACGTAGGGCGCAAGTAGGGCGCACGTAGGGCGCACGTAGGGCGCACGTAGGGCGCATGTAGGGCGCACGTAGGGCGCACGTAGGGTGCACGTAGGGCGCACGTAGAGCGCACGTAGGGCGCACGTAGGGCGCATGTAGGGCGCAAGTAGGGTGCAAGTAGGGCGCAAGTAGGGCACAAGTAGGGCGCAAGTAGGGTGCAAGTAGGGCGCAAGTAGAGAGCAAGTAGGGCGCAAGTAGGGCGCAAGTAGCGCGCAAGTAGGGTGCAAGTAGGGCGCAAATAGGGTGGAGGTAGGGCGCAAGTAGGGCGCAAGTAGGGCGCAAGTAGGGCGCAAGTAGGGTGCAAGTAGGGCGCAAGTAGGGCGCAAGTAGGGCGCAAGTAGAGCGCAAGTAGGGCGCAAGTAGGGCGCAAGTAGGGCGCAAGT
>SZWC01010830.1:37674-66239 GCA_023375785.1 Penium margaritaceum
AAGTAGGGCGCAAGTAGGGCGCAAGTAGGGCACAAGTAGGGCGCAAGTAGGGCGCAAGTAGGGCACAAGTAGGGCGCAAGTAGGGCGCAAGTAGGGGGCAAGTATGGCGCAAGTAGGGCATAAGTAGGGCGCAAGTAGGGGGCACGTAGGGCAAAAGTAGGGCGCAAATAGCGCGGAAGTAGCGCGCAAGTAGGGCGCAAGTAGGGCGCAAGTAGGGCGCAAGTAGGGCGCACGTAGGGCGCACGTAGGGCACACGTAGGGCGCAAGTAGGGCGCAAGTAGGGCGCAAGTAGGGCGCAAGTAGGGCGCAAGAAGGGCACAAGTAGGGCATAAGTAGGGTGCAAGTAGGGCGCAAGTAGGGCGTAAATAGGGCGCAAGTAAGGCGCAAGTAGGGCGTAAGTAGGGCGGAAGTAGGGCGCAAGTAGGGCGCAAGTAGGGTGCAAATAGGGCGCAAGTAGGGCGCAAGTAGGGCGCACGTAGGGCGCACGTAGGGCGCACGTAGGGCGCTCGTAGGGCGCACGTAAGGCGCACGTAGGGCGCAAGTAGGGCGCAAGTAGGGCGCAACTAGGGCGCAAGTAGGGCGCAAATAGGGCTCAAGTAGGGCGCAAGTAGGGCGCAAGTAGGGCGGAAGTAGGGCGCATGTAGGGTGCAAGTAGGGAGCAAGTAGGGCACAAGTAGGACGCAAGAAGGGCGCAAGTAGGGTGCAAGTAGGGCGTACGTAGGGCGCAAGTAGGGCGCAAGTAGGGCGCAAGTAGGACGCAAGTAGGGCGCAAGTAGGGCGCAAGTAGGGCGCAAGTAGGGCACAAGTGAGACGCAAGTAGGGCGCAAGTAGGGCACAAGTAGGGTGCAAGTAGGGTGCAAGTAGGGCGCAAGTAGGGCGCAAGTAGGGCGCAAGTAGGGAGCAAGTAGGGCGCAATCAGGGCACAAGAAGGGCGCAAGTAGGACACAAGTAGGGCGCAAGTAATGCGCACGTAGGGTGCAAGTAGGGCGCAAGTAGGGCGTAAGTATGGTGCAAGTAGGGCGCAAGTAGGGCGCAAGTAGGGCGCAAGAAGCGCAAAAGTAGGGCGCAAGTGGGACAGATAGGTCGCAAGTAGGGCGCCAGCAGGGCGCAAGTAAGTATGGCAGAACTGGGGCTCAAGTAGGACGCAACGAGGGTGCAAGTAGGGCGCAAGGGCATCATTCGCGTCCTAGTTTTTTCTCCCTAGTCTTGGAGAGGAATCGGGTGTGCCTTTGGTAGACAAAAATGGGTACGACACCTGGATTTCCTGGGAGGTCACCCATCCCAGTACTATTCTGGCCTATGGGCGCTTATCTGCGGAGTTCGAATGGGATCCGGAGTAGTAGCCCAGGTATGATTGTACCACGCTTTGAAAGGGATGGGCTGATAATGTGACACGTGCGTGAGCGGGCACGGTGACGCAACGTGAAGGAGCGGAATTTTGCACGTCGATGCATTGTATTTCCACACGAGGAGGAGGGGAGGGAATGTGGGGGGAGGACGGAGCTGTGTGCATAGCAATGGTTTGGGGACTGGACAGCACGGGCAGTGTCGAGGAGGGGTGGGGTGGGGTGGCGGTAATGACATGCAAATGCGACGGAAGAGAGGCGGTCGTGCACTGTGGAGGCTTGTCATGTTACTGGCGCGCAGAGTGGTGGGATTAAGGAGAGGCGACGGGGACGAGGCTACGCAGACGAGGCGTGCGGTGCGTGCGTGGGATGGCGAGCGGGAGGGTACGACTCGTAGGGTGGAAAAGAGGGGTGCGGGAGCTTGGGTTGGTACAACTCGTGGGGTGGAAAAGAGGGGTGCGGTCGCTTGGGTTGGTACGACCCGTGGGGCTGGAAAGAGGCGCGGGGGTGCCTGGGTTGGTACGACGCGTGGGGAGGGAAAGAGGCGTGCGTGCGCTTGGGTTGGTACGTGCGGGTGGGCGTGGAATGGGTGGGCGATATGTGGATGTGCATCTTGTGCAAGCAGTGGAGTGCGTTGGTGTGCGACGGCGGTGCGTGGCCGGGTTTGCGGGCTGTTGATGCAGTGGAATGGGTTGAAATGAGAGCGGGAGTCAAACCCGCATGCGTTCCCAAGAGCGAACGTCTCGTTAGGGGAGAGGGGAGGGGAGGGGAGGGGAGGGGAGTTCCCGGAGGAACAAATCGGTAGAACAGAGGCTGAACCTCAGTGGATTGTAGCAGCAAGGCTACTCTGCTACTTACAGTATCCCGTTCTGGTTTAAGTCGTCCGCAAATGATTTATCTCGCCAAAAAATCGGAATTGGTTCAGACAAATCACGACATATGCTCTCAGAGGCGCACAGGCGCCCCTATTTTGAGTCAGGTAACACCCGGGGAGGAAAAAAGTGCCGCTTCCAGCATGGATTCTGACTTAGAGGCGGTCAGTCATAATCATACACATGGTAGCTTTACGCCACTGGCTTTTCAGCCAAGCGCAATTACCAATTATGTGAATCAACGGTTCCTCTCGTACTAAGTTGACTTACTGTTGCGGCACCATATCATCAGTAGGGTAAAACTATCCTTTCTCACGACGATCTAAACCCAGCTCACGTTCCCTATTGGTGTGTGAACAATCCAACACTTGGTGAATTCTGCTTCACTATGATAGGAAGAGCCGACATCGAATGATCAAAAAGCAACGTCGCTATGAACGCTTGGCTGCCACAAGCCAGTTATCCCTGTGGTAACGTTTGTGACACCTCTAGCTTCAAATTCCGAAAGACTAAAGGATCAATAGGCCATGCTTTCACAGTTTGTATTTGTACTGAAAATGAAAATCAAATGAGCTTTCACCCTTTTGTTACTTATTCGGAATCACATTTCGGGTCGGCGGAAATTCCCGCCCCTTAGTCTCGGAGACTCTCGAGACGCATGCCCGGAGGTCCTGCGTCGTATGCTCCAGGGCGCAAGGGTTGGTATTTTCCAGTGGGAGTTGGGTCATTGATGTCCGCATGGACGTGCGACGTGCAAATCGATGAGTTTTCTTGATTTTGGGTCCACGAAAATTCCCGTCCCTTAGTCTCCGAGGCTCCCAAGACGCGTGCGCGGAGGTGCAATGTCGTATGCTCCAGGGCATGTGGGCTGGAATTTTCGAGCGGGTGTTGGGTCACCGATGTCGGCACCTGCGTGCGACGTGTGTATGGATGAGTTTTCTCCATTTTTGGAGGGCGGAATTTCCCGCCCCTTAGTCTCGGAGGCTCCAGAGGCGCGTGCCCGGATGCGCTATGTCGTATGCTCCAGGGTGCGTGGGTTGGCATTTTCGAGCGGGAGATGGGTCATCAATGTCGGTACTGGCGTGCCACGTGCGTATGGATGAGTTTTCTCGATTGTGGGTCAGTAATTCCCGCTCCTTAGTCTCGGAGGCTCCCAAGACGCGTGCCCGGAGGCGCTACGTCGTATGCTCCAGGGCACGTGGGCTGGAATTTTCGAGCAGGCATTGGGTCACCGAGATTGGAACAGGCGTGCGACCTGCGTATGGATGACTTCTCTTGATTTCGGATCGGCGGAAATTACCGCCCCTTAGTCTCGGAGGCTCCCGAGACGCATACCCGGAGGCGCTACGTCGTATGCTCCAAGGCGCGTGGGCTGGAATTTTCGAGCGGGAGTTGGGTCATCCATGTCAGTACAGGCGTGCAATGTGCATATGGATGAGTTTTCTTGATTTCGGGTTGGCGGAAATTCCCGCCCCTTGGTCTCGGAGGCTCCTGAGACGCGTGCCCGGAGGCGCTTTGTTGTATGCTCCAGGGCGCATGGGCTGGAGTTTTTGAGCAGGAGTTGGGTGATCGATGTCGGCACGGGCGTGCGGCAGGGTGAAAGTAGGGCGGAAATAGAGCGCAAGTAGGGCGCAAGTAGGGCGGAAGTAGGGCAGAAGTAGGGCGCAAGTAGGGAGCAAGTAGGACGCAAGTAGGGCGCAAGTAGGGCACAAGTAGGGTGTAAGTAGGGCGCAAGCAGGGCACAAATAGGGCGCAAGTAGGGCGCAAGTAGGCCACAAGTAGGGCGCAAGTAGGGCGCAAGTAGCATGCAAGTAGGGTGCAGGTAGGGTGCAAGTAGGGTGAAAGAAGGGCGCAAGTAGGGCGCAAGTAGGGCGCAAGTAGGGCGTAAGTACGGCGCACGTACGGCGCAAGCAGGGCAGAAGAAGGGCGCAAGTAGGGCGCAAGTAGGGTGCAAGTAGGGCGCAAGTAGGGCGCAAGTAGGGCGCAAGTAGGGCGCAAGTAGGGCGCAAGAAGGGCGCAAGTAGGGCGCAAGTAGGGTGCAAGTAGGGCGCAAGTAGGACACAAGTAGGGTGCAAGTAAGGTGCAAGTAGGGCGCAAGTAGGACGCAATTAGGGCGCAAGTAGGGCACAAGTAGGACTCAAGTAGGGCACAAGTAGGGCGCAAGTATGGTGCAAGTAGGGCGCAAGTAGGGCGCAAGTAGGGCGGAAGTAGGGCGCAAGTAGCGCGCAAGTAGGGCGCAGGTAGGGCGCAAATAGGGTGCAAGTAGGGCGCAAGTAGGGCGATAGTATGGTGCAACTAGGACGCAAGTAGGGCGCAAGTAGGGGGCAAGTAGGGCGCAAGTAGGGCGCAAGTAGGGCGCGAGTAGGGCGCAAGTAGGGCGCAAGTCGGGCGCAAGTAGGGCGCAAGTAGGGCCCAAGTAGGGCGCAAGTAGGGCGCAAGGAGGGCACAAGTAGGGCGCAAGTAGGGCACAAGTAGAGCGCAAGTAGGGCGCAAGTAGGGCGCGAGTAGGGCGCAAGTAGGGCGCAAGTCGGGCGCAAGTAGGGCGCAAGTAGGGCCCAAGTAGGGCGCAAGTAGGGCGCAAGGAGGGCACAAGTAGGGCGCAAGTAGGGCACAAGTAGAGCGCAAGTAGGGCGCAAGTAGGGCGCGAGTAGGGCGCAAGTAGGGCGCAAGTCGGGCGCAAGTAGGGCGCAAGTAGGGCCCAAGTAGGGCGCAAGTAGGGCGCAAGGAGGGCACAAGTAGGGCGCAAGTAGGGCACAAGTAGAGCGCAAGTAGGGCGCAAGTAGGGCGCGAGTAGGGCGCAAGTAGGGCGCAAGTCGGGCGCAAGTAGGGCGCAAGTAGGGCCCAAGTAGGGCGCAAGTAGGGCGCAAGAAGGGCGCAAGTAGGGCGCAAGGAGGGTGTAAGTAGGGCGCAAGTAGGGCACAAGTAGGGCGCAAGTATGGCACAAGTAGGGCGCAAGTAGGGCGCAAGTAGGGCACAAGTAGGGTGCAAGTAGGGTGCAAGTAGGACAGATAGGTCGCAAGTAGGGCGCAAGCAGGGCGCAAGTAGGTAGGGCAGAATTGGGGCTCAAGTAAGACGCAACGAGGGTGCAAGTAGGGTGCAAGTACGCCATTCGCGTCATAGTTTCGGCTCCCTAGTCTTGAAGAGGAATCGGGTGTGCCTTTGGGAGAGAAAAATGGGTACAACACCAGGACTTCCCGGGAGGTCACCCATCCCAGTACTATTCTGGCCCATGGGCGCTTATCTACGCAGTTTGAATGGGATCCAGAGTAGTAGCCCAGGTATGATCGTACCACGCTTTGAAAGGGATGCGCCGATAATGTGGCACGTGCGTGAGCGGGCACGGCGATGCAACGAGAAGGAGCGGAATGGGCACGTCAATGCGTTGTATTTCCACACAGGGAGGAGGGGAGGGGGTGTTGGAGGGAGGACGGAGGTGTGTGCATGGCAATGGTTTGGGGACCGGGCAGCACAGGCGGTGTCGAGGAGGGGTGGGGTGGGGTGGCGGTAGCGACGTGCGAATGCTACGGATGAGAGGCGGTCGGGCACTGTGGAGGCTTGTCATGTTAGTGGCCCACAGAGTGGTGGGATTAACGAGAGGCGACGGGGACGAGGCTACAGAGATGAGGCGTAAGGTGTGTGCGTGGGATGGCGAGCGGGATGGTATGACTCGTGGGGTGGACAGGAGGGGTGCGGGAACTTGGGTTGGTATGACTCGTCGGGTCGAAAAGAGGGGTACAGGCGCTTGGGTTGGTACGACCCTTGGGACTGGAAAGAGGCGTGGGGATGCACGGGTCGGCACGAGTCGTGGGGTGGGAAAGAGGCGTGCGTGCGCTTGGGGTTGGTACAACCCGTGGGGTTGGAAAGAGGCGCGGGGGTGCCTGGGTTGGTACGACGCGTGGGGAGGGAAAGAAGCGTGCGTGCGCTTGGCTTGGTACGTGCGGGTGGGCGTGGAACGGGTGGGCAATGCGTGGGTGTGCGTCTTGTGCAGGCAGCGGAGTGCGTTGGTCTGCGACGGCGGTACTTGGCCGGGATTGCGGGCTGTTGATGCAATGGAATGGATTGAAATGAAAGCGGGAGTCCAACCCGCATGCGTTCCCAAGAGCGAACATCTCGTTAGGGGGGAAGGGAGGGGAGGGGAGGGGAGTTCCTGGGGGAACAAATTGGTAGAACAGAGGCTGAACCTCAGTGGATTGTAGCAGCAAGGCTACTCTGCCACTTAAAGTACCTCGTTCTGGTTTAAGTCGTCTGCAAATGATTTATCTCCCCGAATATTCGGAATTGGTCCAGACGAATCACGACATATGCTCTCGGAGGTGCACACGCGTCCCCATTTCGAGTCGGGTAACACCCGGGGAGGTAAAAAGTGCCACTTCCCGCATGGATTCTGACTTAGAGGCGTTCATTCATAATCCTACACATGGTAGCTTTACGCCACTGGCTTTTCAGCCAAGTGCAATTACCAATTATGTGAATCAACGGTTCCTCTCGTACTATGTTGAATTATTGTTGCGGCACCAGATCATCAGTAGGGTAAAACTAACCTGTCTCACGACGGTCTAAACCTAGCTCACGTTCCCTATTGGTGGGTGAACAATCCAACACATGGTGAATTCTTCTTCACAATGAAAGGAAGAGCCAATATTGAAGGATCAAAAAGCAACGTCGCTATGAACGCTTGGCTGCCACAAGCCAGTTATCCCTGTGGTAACTTTTTTGACATCTCTAGCTTCAAATTCTGAAAGACTAAAGGATTGATAAGCCATGGTTTCACAGTTTGTATTCGTACTGAAATCAAAATCAAATGAGCTTTTACCCTTTTGTTACTTTTGTTCGGAGTAACATTTCGGGTCGGCGGAAATTCCCGTCCCTAAGTCTCGGAGACTCTCGATATGCATGCCCGGAGATCCTGCGTCGTATGCTCCAGGGCGCATGGGTTGGAATTTATGAGCATGAGTTGGGTCATCGATGTCGGGACGGACCTGCGACGTGCATATGGATGAGTTTTCTCCATTTGGGGTCGGCAGAAATTCCCGCCCCTT
Organism: Penium margaritaceum; assembly: GCA_023375785.1. Taxonomy (NCBI): domain Eukaryota; kingdom Viridiplantae; phylum Streptophyta; class Zygnematophyceae; order Desmidiales; family Peniaceae; genus Penium; species Penium margaritaceum. The sequence goes on from SZWC01010830.1 coordinate 44,932, forward strand.
AGTCTCCGAGGCTCCGGAGACGCGTGCCCGGAGGCGCTACGTCGTATGCTCCAGGGCGCATGGGCTGGAATTTTCGAGCGGGAGTTAGGTCACCGATGTCGGCACGGGCGTGCGATGTGCGTATGGATGAGTTTTCTCCATTTTGGGTCGGCGAATATTCCCGCCCCTTAGTCTCGGAGGCTCCAGAGACGCGTGCCCGAAGGCGCTATGTCGTATGCTCCAGGGCGCGTGGGTTGGAATTTGCGAGCAGAAGATGGGTCATCAATGTCGGTACGTGCGTGCGACGTGCGTATGAATGAGTTTTCTTGATTTCGGGTCGGCGGAAATTCCCGCCCCTTAGTCTCTGAGGCTCCCGTGAGGCGTGCCTGGAGCGCTACGTCGTATGCTCCAGGGCGCGTGGGCTGGGATTTTCGAGCGGGAGTTGGGTCACCGATGTCAGTACGGGCGTGCAACGTGCGTATGGATGAGTTTTCTTGATTTCAGGTCGGCGGAAATTCCTGCTTCAGTCTCGGAGGCTCCTGAGACGTGTGCCCGGAGGCACTGCGTCCTATGCTCCAGGGCGCGTGGGCTGGATTTTTCGAGCGGGAGTTGGGTCACCGATGTTGGTACGGGCGTGCAACGTGCGTATGGATGAGTTTTCTTGATTTTGGGTCGGCGGAAATTCCCGTCCCTTAGTCTCGGAGGCTCCCGAGACGCGTGCCCGGAGGCGCTACATCGTTTGCTCCAGGGCGCGTGGGCTGGAATTTTCGAGCGGGCGTTGGGTCACCGATGTTGGCACGGGCGTGCAACGTGCGTATGGATGAGTTTTCTTCATTTCGGGCCGGCAGAAATTCCCGCCCCTTAGTCTCGGAGGCTCCTGAGACGCGTGCCCGGAGGCGCTACGTCGTATGCTCCAGGGCGCGTGGGTTTAACTTTTCGAGCAGGAGATGGGTCATCGATGTCCGTACAGGCGTGCGAGGTGCATATGGATGAGTTTTCTCGATTTCGGGTTGGCGGAAATTCCCGCCCCTTAGTCTCGGAGGCTCCCGAGATGCGCGCCCGGAGGCGCTACATCGTATGCTCCAGGGCGCGTGTGCTGGAATTATCAAGCGGGAGTTGGGTCACCAATGTCGGTACGGGCGTGCAACGTGCGTATGGATGAGTTTTCTTGATTTCGGGTCGGCGGAAATTCCCGCCCGTTAGTGTCGGAGGTTCACGAGACGCGTGCCCTGAGGCGCTATGTCGTATGCTCCAGGGCGCGTGGGCTAGAATTTTCGCGCGGGAGTTGGGTCACCGATGTTGGTATGCGCGTTTGACATGCGTATGGATGAGTTTTCTCGATTTTGGGTTGGCGGAAGTTCCCGCCCCTTAGTCTCGGAGGCTCCCGAGACGCGTGCCCGGAGGCGCTACATCGTATGCTCCAGGGCGCGTGGGCTGGAATTTTCGAGCGGGAGTTGGGTGATCGATGTCGGCACAGGCGTGCGGCAGGGTGGAAGTAGGACGGAAGTGTCAGAAGAATGCATGCACGAGAACAGTAGCAGCAGAAGCAGGTAGAAGCGTAAGGACATGCAAGCATACGTTGGCAGAGGGACGTAGGCAAGAGCCGTCTGAGGAGTTAGTCGCAGAAGCGGATAGAGGCTAAGGTACGAGGTAGTCGAGGTAGACAGGTTGATGTGAGAGAGAGTGCTAAGAAGGTGAGTGACGGTTTGCGGAGTGAGAGAGCTGAGCGAAGGAGCGAGAGTGACGGAGCAAAGGGTTGAGAGAGGCTGGCGAAGACATGAAATGCGAGGAATGAGCAGAGCGAAGACACGGCGGCAAAGCCACGGAACCAAAGGGGAACAGGATGAGCAGAACTGTTCTGGTAAACTCAAGGGAATGAACATCCTTGGTATAAAAGGTCAAAACAGGACAAAGAGTACTATCCAACGGCTTCTTTCCGCTAGCCGGACGCGAGTGACAAATGTTACTTTATTAGGGGATAACTTGACAGTGGGGTCCAAATGGTCAAGCGACTAGAGACCCGTTGGTCAAGGTGGTTTGGTGGCGGGATCTGAACCATTGTTGAGAAGGGATTTTCTTGGACTCTACGTCTGCACTGAGGCTGTTCCATAAGGATATTCCGACATCCCCCTTGAAACTGACTCCGTGCATGTTGTAAATCCTGAGTTAGAGCCAGTTCCACCATTTATGCTTTCAGTGAGATGAAGATGTAGGTGGAGCTGGAGGACAAGGTAGAAGGTGAAGGAGAGGCATGTCTGGGATCTCAGGGCGGTCTTCCACGGTGATCCTTTCTGGTTGACTTGCTCTCCACTGATGTCCTCGTCGGAGTCTGCACGCGCGGCTTATGTTGCTCATGAAACGGGAGATGTCATTTGAGCAAGGATCATATGCCTGAAGAATAGAGTGGAAGGGGCGGTTGGTGGTGAGGTATAAGATGACCAGGGCTTGATATTTGGCAAGGAAGCAGTTGCTACAATATTGCTGAATATTGAGAGTGGATAAGTCAATGTGGAAGTAATCTCGTTGTTTGCTGAAGATGTCCCAGAGTTCAAGGGTGCCGAAGCTCACATTTGCGTGTAGTTCGAGTGCAGCAAGCCACTCATTGAAGTTGGCTTCACCTGCATCATTGAAGTGAAGAATGGGGATTCTGTGAGCGAGTTCGCCAATTCCCTTGTTGATAGGTTTTCCATGTCTCCACCAAAGACACCGTCGTTGAGAGGTCGACCCTTCCCTGGCCGCCATATGTGAGGAACGACACAGGGAGAGATTTTAGACTTGTTGAAGACGATGGTTGAGGGAGTAAAGAGTGAGGGATGCTGGAGGTGGGAGCGGATGCATGACCGAGGACACACGCGCAGCAAGGGTTCTCGATCTTAGTGTCTGTAGTCGCAAAGTGGGTGATGCGACTGAGAAGATCCTTTGTTCCGAGCAGAGAGTGATGCAGAGGTGGAGGAGGCAGGCGATAAACAGGTAAAGGTAGGGGTGAAACCACGTGCGCTTCAGACGTTTTCACCGTGGGCGCAGGTTGTCGCGGAATAGGCGATGCGACCAGGCAGATCCTTGTGCCGAGCAGAGTGGAAGCGGATGACGGCGGAGGAACGATGGATGATGGAGTGGGCGCAGGGGGGAGACTACGTGCGCGACGGATGTTTGTCGGCGTGGGCGAAGGACGTCGCAGAATGGGCGATGGGACCAGGCGGATCCTTGTGCCGAGCTGAGAGTGATGCTGATGGCAAGGAACGATTGATTGATGGAGTTGGTGCAAAGGTGAAACCACGTACGCGATTTGAATTATGGGAGTAGGATGCGGCAAGGGGAAGGTAGGTGCCGACGCGTCGTGAGAAATCTGCTCCTGGCGTGGGTGCAGGCTACTGCAGAAACAGGCAGCTAGCTCGTGCAGATCCTAATGCTGTTCACAGATGCTGATGATGATTGCTGAAGCAAAACCCGATGATGATAACGGACTGGGTGCAGGGGCGAACCGCGTGCGCTGGTGGACGTTTTGGCGTGGACGCAGGTCGTCGCGGAAAAGGGCGATGTGACCGGGCGGATCCTTGTGCCGAGCTGAAAGCGATTTGCGGAAGCAGAGGAAGCGATTGATTGATGAGTGGGCACAAGGGTGGAACCTCGTGCGTGATGAAGCGATGCTGATGCTGATGATTGATGAGAGGGCGGCGCGGATGATGCTGATGACAGAGTGACGAAGGTGAGGCAGGAGTGGGCAGCTGACGACATAGAGGAGACTGGAGCGAGAAGGAGGAGGAGGGATGATGGAGGCGAATGAAGACGAAGACCAAAGGCTGACGATGATGATGAAGACGAGAGACAGGGAGCGACGCGAGCAGAGAGAGCCGAGATAAGAGGCAATGCGGCAGGGAGGTAGAGCAACACAACTACTTCTGCTACGTTCAGGAGAGTGACGGCTTGTTCTCCAGTTGCCTTGGAAGTGGGAGCAGGAAGACTGGTGGTGTCCGATATCCGTCAGCTGGAAGAAGTTGGTTGCAGCAGAGGGATTCAGGCAGGCAGAGGCACTAGACCGCTGATGTCAGGAGAGTGACGGCTTGTTCCTCAGTTGGCTCGGAAATGGGAGAAGGAAGACAGGTAGTGTCCGATATCCCGACGACGGCAGTTTTGGCTGCAACTGCTGACAAAGCGAGGAGGCAATGCGAGAAGGCGGCTCGAGATGATGGACGCAGGCGGACGGAGGATTGTAGTGAGAAATCAGCAGATGAGGCAGTTGAGGCAAGATGGAAGAGGAGGCGATGCTGGCAGAGGCCGATGTGATGAGGGACAGAGGATAGCAGGCGGTAGGAAGCTTCTTAGTAGTTGACGGCAGGCGGCGGCTTGAGAATTGCTTGCGGCTGATATGAGCGACACGTCACTACTTGTCAGCCACGGGTGCGGAAATGGGTGCAGGGCCTTCTTAGGATGACGAGGCGTTTCTTCAGCGTGGAGAACTTGTCAAGCAGAGCTGCGGATGTCAGTTGCGGACAAAACAGAGGGACGCGGGGTGACGGCAGCAGCGACAGAGGAATGTGAGCATAAGCGATGGAGAAGGGATGACGGCAGAGCGATGACGCGATTCCAAGGTACAAGGTGATGATGCCTGATGCTTTGATACCATGTCAGAAAGTGCAGGCACAAGAATAGCGGCAGTAGAAGCAGGCAAAAGCGTCATGACATGCAAGCCTACGTTGGCAGAGTGACGTAGGCAAGAATGGTCCGCGGAGTTAGTCATAGAAGCAGATAGAGGATGAGGTGCAAGGTAGTCGAGGTAGACAGGTTGATGTGAGAGAGAGTGATGACGAGGTGAGTGATGGTTGGCGAAGTGAGAGAGCTGAGCAAAGGACCGAGAGTGACAGAGGGAAGGGTTGAGAGAGGCTGGCGATGACAGGAAATGCGGGGAACAAGTAGAGCGGAGTCACGGCGGCGAAGCCGCGGAACCAAAGGGGAACATGATGAGCAGAACTGTTTTGGTTAACTCGAGGGAATGAACATCCTCGGTATGAAAGGTCAGAACAAGACAAAGAGTACTCTCCAACGGCTCCTTTCCGCAAGCCGGACGCCATTGACAGATGTAACTTTATTACGGGATAACTTGACATTGGGGTCCAAACGGTCAGGCGACCAGAGACCCGCTAGTCAAGGTGGTTCCGTGGCCGGACCTGAACCATTATTGAGAAGGGATTTTCTTGGACTGTATGTCTGCACTTAGTCTGTTCCATAAGGATATTCCGATAGGAAGTAGGGCGCAAGTAAGGTGCAAGTAGGGCGCAAGTAGGGCGGAAGTAGGGCGGAAGGAGGACGCAAGTAGGGCGGAAGTAGGGCGCAAGAAGGGCACAAGTAGGGCGCAAGTATGGTGCAAGTAGGGCGCAACTAGGGCGCAAGTAGTGTGCAAGTAGGGCACAAGTAGGGCGCAAGTACGGCGAAAGTAGGGCGCAAGTACGGTGCAAGTAGGGCGCAAGTAGGGCGCAAGTAGGACACAACTAGGGCGCAAGTAGGGTGCAAGTAGGTTGCAAGTAGGGCGCAAGTAGGGCGTAAGTAGGGCGCAAGTAGGGCGCAAATAGGGCGCAAGTAGGGCGCAAGTAGGGCGCACGTAGGGCGTAAGTATGGTGTAAGTAGGGCGCAAGTAGGGCGCAAGTAGGGCGCAAGTAGGGCGCAAGTAGGGCACAAGTAGGGCGCAAGTAGGGCGCAAGTAGGACGCAAGTAGGGCGCAAGTAGGGCGCAAGTAGGGCGCAAGTAGGGTGCAAGTAGGGCGCAAGTAGGGCGCAAGTAGGGCGTAAGTAGGGCGCAAGTAGGGCGCAAGTAGGGCGCAAGTAGGGTGCAAGTATGGTGCAAGTAGGGTGTAAGTATGGCGTAAGTAGGGCGCAAGTAGGGCGCAAGTAGGGCACAAGTAGGGCGCAAGTAGGAGAGATAGGTCGCAAGTAGGGTGCAAGCAGGGCGCAAGTAAGTACTGCAGAACTGGGGCTCAAGTAGGATGCAACGAGGGTGCAAGTAGGACGCGAGAGCGCCATTCACGTCCTAGTTTTGGCTCCCTAGTCTCGGAGAGGAATCGGGTGTGCCTTTGGGAGATGAAAATGGGTACAACATCAGGACTTCCCGAGAGGTCACCCATCCCTGTACTATTCTGGCCCATGGGCGCTTATCTGCGGAGTTCGAATGGGATCCGGAGTAGTAGCCCAGGTATGATTGTACCACGCTTTGAAAGGGGTGGGCTGATAATGTGACACATGCGTGAGCAGGCACGGCAATGCAACGTGAAGGAGCGGAATGGGCATGTCGATGCGTTGTACTTCCACACCGGGAGGAGGGGAGGAGGTGTGGGAGGGTGGACGGAGGTGTGCGCATGGCAATGGCATGGGCACCGGGCAGCACGGGCGGTGTCGGTGAGGGGTGGGGTGGGGTGGCGGTACCAACGTGCGAATGCGACAGATGGGAGGCGGTCGGGCATCGTGGAGGCTTGTCGTGTTAGTGGTGCGCAGAGTGGTGGGATTAACGAGGGGCGACGAAGACGAGGCTACGGAGATGAGGCGTGCGGTGCGTGCGTGGGATGGCGAGCGGGACGGTACGACTCGTGGGGTGGAAAGGAGGGGTGCGGGAGCTTGGGTTGGTACAACTCGTGGAATGGAAAAGAGGGGTGCAGGCGCTTGGGTTGGTACGACCCGTGGGGCTGGAAAGAGGCGCGGGGGTGTCCGGGTCGGCACGAGTTGTGGGGTGGAAAAGAGGCGTGCGTGCGCTTGGGGTTTGTACGACCCGTGGGGTTGGAAGGAGGCGCCGGGGTGCCTGGGTTGGTATGACGCGTGGGGATGGAAAGAGGCGCGCGTGCGCTTGGGTTGGTACGTGCGGGTGGGCGTGGAACGGGTGGGCGATGCATGGGTGTGCGTCTTGTGCAGGCAACGGAGTGCGTTGGTGTGCGACGGCAGTGCATGGCCGGGTTTGCAGGCTGTTGATGCAGTGGAATAGGTTGAAACAAGAGCGGGAGTCGAGCCCGCATGCGTTCCCAAGAGCAAACATCTCGTTAGGGGGGAGGGGAGGGGAGGGGAGGGGAGGGGAGTTCTCCGAGGAACAAATCGGTAGAACAGAGGCTGAACCTCAGTGGATCGTAGCAGCAAGGCTACTCTGCCACTTACAGTATCCCGTTCTGGTTTCCCGTCTGCAAATGATTTATCTCCCCGAACATTTGGAATTGGTCCAGACGAGTCACGACATATGCTCTTAGAGGCGCACAGGCGCCCCTATTTCGAGTCGGGTAACACCCGGGGAGGTAAAAAGTGCCGCTTCCAGGATGGATTCTGACTTAAAGTCGTTCAGTCATAATTCTACTTATGGTAGCTTTGCGCCACTGGCTTTTCAGCCAAGCAAAATTACCAATTATGTGAATCAACGGTTCCTCTCATGCTAAGCTGAATTACTGTTGCGGCACCAGATCATCAGTAGCGTAGAACTAACCTGTCTCACGACGGTCTAAACCCAGCTCACGTTCCCTATTAGTGGGTGAACAATCCAACACTTGGTGAATTCTGCTTCACAATGATAAGAAGAGCCGACATGGAAGGATCAAAAAGCAAAGTCGCTATGAACGCTTGGCTACCACTAGCCAGTTATCCCTGTGGTAACTTTTCTGACACCTCTAGCTTCAAATTCCAAAAGACTAAAGGATGGATAGGCCATGCTTTCACTGTTTATATTCGTACTGAAAATCAAAATCAAATGAGCTTTAACCCTTTTGCTACTTTTGTTCGGAGTCACATTTCGGGTCGGCGGAAATTCCCGCCCCTTCGTCTCGGAGACTCTTGAGACGCGTGCCCGGAGGTCCTATGTCGTATGCTCCAGGGCGCATGGGATGGAATTTTTGAGCGGGAGTTGGGACATCGATGTCGGCATGGGCCTGCGACGTGCGTATGGATGAGTTCTCTTCCTTTCGGGTCGGCAGAAATTCCCGCCCCTTGCTCTCAAAGGCTCCCGATACGCGTGCCCGGAGGCGCTACGTTGTATGCTCGAGGGCGTGTGGGCTGGAATGTTTGAGTGGGAGTTGGGTCACCAATGTCGGCACGGCCGTGCCACGTGTGTATGGATGAGTTTTCTCAATTTCGGGTCGGCAGAAATTCCCGTCCCTTCGTCTCGGAGGCTCCCGAGACGCGTGCCTGGAGGCACTACGTCGTATGCTCCAGGGCGAGTGGGTTGGAATTTTCAGGCGGGAGATAGGTCATCAATGTCAATACGGGCGTGCAACGTGCGTATGGATGACTTTTCTCGATTTTGGGTTGGCAGAAATTCCCGCCCCTTAGTCTCGGAGGCTCCCGAGACGCGTGCCTGGAGGCACTACGTCGTATGCTCCAGGGCGAGTGGGTTGGAATTTTCAGGCGGGAGATAGGTCATCAATGTCAATACGGGCGTGCAACGTGCGTATGGATGACTTTTCTCGATTTTGGGTTGGCAGAAATTCCCGCCCCTTAGTCTCGGAGGCTCCCGAGACGCGTGCCCGGAGGCCCTACGTCGTATGCTCCAGGGCGCGTGGGTTGGAATTTTCGAGCGGGAGTAGGGTCACCGATGTCGGCACGGGCGCGCAACGTGTGTATAAATGAGTTTTCTCCATTTCGGATTGGCGGAAATTCCCGCCCCTTAGTCTCGGAGGCTCCCGAGACGCGTGCCCGGAGGCGCTACGCCGTATGCTCCAGGGCGCGTGGGTTGGAATTCTCGAGCAGGTGAGGGGTCATCGATGTCGGTACGGGCGTGCGACGTACGTATGGATGAGTTTTCTTGATTTTGGGTCGGCAGAAATTCCCGTCCCTTAGTCTCCAGGCTCCCGAGACGCATGCCCGGAGGCGCTACGTCGTATGCTCCAGGGCGCTCGGGCTGGAATCTTCGAGCGAGAGTTGGGTGATCGATGTGGGCACGGGCGTGCGGCAGGGTGGAAGTAGGGCGCAATTAGGGCGCAAGTAGGGTGCAAGTAGGGCGCAAGTAGGGCGCAAGTAGGGCGCAAGTAGGGCGCAAGTAGGGCGCAAGTAGGGGGCAAGTAGGGCGCAAGTAGGGCGCAAGTACGGCGCAAGTAGGGGGCAAGTAGGGCACAAGAAGGGCGCAAGTAGGGCGCAAGTAGGGTGCAAGTAAGACGCAAGTAGGACGCAAGTAGGGCGCAAGTACGGCGCAAGTAGGGGGCAAGTAGGGCACAAGAAGGGCGCAAGTAGGGCGCAAGTAGGGTGCAAGTAAGACGCAAGTAGGACGCAAGTAGGGCGCAAGTACGGCGCAAGTAGGGGGCAAGTAGGGCACAAGAAGGGCGCAAGTAGGGCGCAAGTAGGGTGCAAGTAAGACGCAAGTAGGACGCAAGTAGGGCGCAAGTACGGCGCAAGTAGGGGGCAAGTAGGGCACAAGAAGGGCGCAAGTAGGGCGCAAGTAGGGTGCAAGTAAGACGCAAGTAGGACGCAAGTAGGGCGCAAGTACGGCGCAAGTAGGGGGCAAGTAGGGCACAAGAAGGGCGCAAGTAGGGCGCAAGTAGGGTGCAAGTAAGACGCAAGTAGGACGCAAGTAGGGCGCAAGTACGGCGCAAGTAGGGGGCAAGTAGGGCACAAGAAGGGCGCAAGTAGGGCGCAAGTAGGGCGCAGGTAGGATGCAAGTAGGGCGCAAGTAGGGTGCAAGTAGAGCGCAAGTAGGGTGCAAGTAGGGCGCAAGTAGGGCGCATGTAGGGAGCAAGTAGGGCGCAAGTAGGGCATAAGTAGGGTGCAAGTAGGGCGCAAGTAGGGCGCAAGTAGGGCACGAGAAGGGCACAAGTAGGGTGCAAGTAGGGTGCAAGTAGGGCGTAAGTATGGCGCAAGTAGGGCAAAATTAGGGCGCAAGTAGGGCGCAAGTATGGCGCAAGTAGGGCGCAAGTAGGACGCAAGTAGGGCGCAAGTAGGGCGCAAGTTAGACGCAAGTAGGGCACAAGTGGGGCGCAAGTAGGGCACAAGTAGGATGCAAGTAAGACGCAAGTAGGGCGCAAGTAGGGCGCAAGTAGGGCGCAAGCAAGGCGCATGTAAGTAGGGCAGAACTGGGGCTTAGGTAGGACGCAATGAGGGTACAAGTAGGGCGCAAGTGCGCCATTCGCGTCATAGTTTTGGCTCCCATTCTCAGAGAGGAATCGGGTGTGCCTTTGGGAGATAAAAATGGGTATGAAACCAGGACGTCACGGGAGGTCACCCATCCAAGTAGTATTCTGGCCCATGGGCGCTTATCTGCGGAATTCGAATGGGATCCGGAGTAGTAGCCCAGGTATGATCGTACCACGCTTTGAAAGGGATGAGCCGATAATGTGACATATGCGTGAGCGGGCATGGCGATGCAACGTGAAGGAGCGGAATGGGCACATCGATGAGTTGTATTTCCACACGGGGAGGAGGGGAGGGGGTGTGGGAGGGAGGACGGAGGTGCGCGCATGGCAATGGTTTGGGGACCGGGTAGCAGGGGCGGTGTCAAGGAGGGGTGGGGTGGGGTGGCGGTAGCAATGAGCAAATGCAACGGATGAGAGGGGGTCGGGCACTGTGGAGGCTTGTCGTGTTAGTGGCGTGCACACTGGTGGGATTAACAAAGGGGCAACGGGGAGGAGGCTACAAAGACGAGGCGTGCGGTGCGTGCGTGAGATGGTGAGCGGGACGGTACGACTCGTGGGGTGGAAAGGAGGGGTGCGGGAGCTTGGCTTGGTACGACTCATGGAGTGGAAAAGAGGGGTGCGGGCGCTTCGATTGGTACAACCCGTTGGGTTGAAAAGAGGCGTGGGGGTGCCTGGGTTGGTACGACGCGTGGGGAGGGAAAGAGGCGTGCGTGCGCTTGGGTTGGTACGTGCGGGTAGGCGCGGAACGGGTGGGCAATGGGTGGGTGTGCGTCTTGTGGAGGCAGCGGAGTGCATTGGTTTCCAACGCCGGTGCGTGGCTGGGATTGCGGGCTGTTGATGCAGTGGAATGGGTTGAAACAAGAGCGGGAGTCGAACCCGCATGCGTTCCCAAGAGCGAACATCTCGTTAGGGGGGAGGGGAGAGGAGGGGAGGGGAGGGGAGTTCGCGAAGGAACAAATCGGTAGAACAGAGGCTGAACCTCAGTGGATCGTAGCAGCAAGGCTACTCTGCCACTTAGAGTACCCCATTCCGGTTTAAGTTGTCTGCACATGATTTATCTCTTGGAACATTCGGAATTGGTCCAGACGAATCACGACATTTGCTCTCGGAGGCGCACAGGCGCCCCTATTTCAAGTCGGATAACACCCGGGGAGGTAAAAAGTGCCGCTTCCAGCATGGATTCTGACTTAGAGGCGTTCAGTCATAATCCTACACATGGTAGCTTCGCGCCACTGGCTTTTTAGCTAAGCGCAATTACCAATTATGTGAATCAACGGTTCCTCTCGTACTAAGGTGAATTACTGTTGCGGTACCAGATCATCAGTAGGGTAAAACTAACCTGTCTCACGACGGTCTAAACCCAGCTCACGTTCCCAATTGGTGGGTGAACAATCCAACACTTCGTGAATTCTGCTCCACGATGATAGGAAGAGCCGACATCGAAGGATCAAAAAGCAAAGTCGCTATGAATGCTTGGCTGCCACAAGCCAGTTATCCCTGTGGTAACTTTTCTGACACCTCTAGCTTCAAATTCTGAAAGACTAAAGGATCGATAGGCCATGCTTTCACAGTTTGTACTCGTACTGAAAATCAAAATCAAATTAGCTTTTACCCTTTTGGTACTTGTTCAGAGTCACATTTTGGGTCGGCGGAAATTCCCGCCCCTTAGTCTCGGAGACTCTCGAGACGCGTGCTCGGAGGTCTTGTGTTGTATGCTCGAGGGCGCATGGGTTGGAATTTTCGAGCGGGCGTTGGGTCATCGATTTTGGCATGGGCGTGCGACGTACGTATGGATAAGTTTTCTCGATTTCAGGTCGGCGGGAATTCCCTCCCCCCCCCCCCCCTTAGTCTGGGAGGCTCCCGAGACACGTGCTCGGAGGCGCTACGTTGTATGCTCCAAGGCACGTGGGCTGGAATTTTCGAGCGGGAGTTGGGTCACCCATGTTGGTACAGGCGTGTGACGTGCGTATGGATGAGTTTTCTTGATTTTGGGTCGGCGGAAATTCCCGCCCCTTAGTCTCGGAGGCTCCCGAGACGCGTGCCCGGAGGCGCTAGGTTGTATGCTCCAGGGCGCGTGGGTTCGAATTTTTGAGCGGGAGTTGGGTCATCGATGTCGGTACGGGCGTGCAACGTGCGTATGTATGAGTTATCTTTATTTTGGGTCGGCGGAAATTCTCGCCCCTTAGTCTCGGAGGCTCTCGAGACGCGTGCCTGCAGGCGCTACGTCGGGTGCTCCAGGGCGCGTGGGCTGAAATTTTTGAGCGAGAATTGGGTCACCGATGTCATCATGGGCGTGCAACATGCTTATGGATGAGTTTTCTCCATTTCGGTTTGGCAGAAATTCCCGCCCCTTAGTCTCGGAGGCTCCCGAGACGCGTGCCCGGAGGCGCTACGTCGTATGCTCCAGGGCGCGTGGGTTGGACTTTTTGAGCGGGAGATGGGTCATCGATGTCAGTACGGGTGTGCGACGTGCGTATGGATGAGTTTTCTCCATTTCGGGTTGGCGGAAATTCCCGCCCCTTGGTGTTGGAGGCTCCCAAGACGCGTGCCCGGAAGCGCTACGTCGTATGCTCCAGTGCACGTCGGTTGGAATTTTTTAGGGGGAGCTGCGTGATTGATGTTGGTACGTGCGTGCAACGTGCGTATGGATGAGTTTTCTGGATTTTGGGTCGGCGAAAATTCCCGCCCCTTAGTCTTTGAGGCTCCAGAGAAGCGTGCCCGGAGGCGCTACGTTGTATGCTCCAGGGCGTGTGTGCTGGAATGTTTGAGTGGGCGCTGGGTCACCGAGGTTGGTACGGGCGTGTGACGTGCGTATGGATGAGTTTTCTTGATTTCGGGTCGGCAGAAATTCACTCCCCTTAGTCTCAGAGTGTAACGGGCTGGATCTCGAGCTCCTGCTCTGAAGTCGTCTGGAGGCCCATTTTCGTGTTTAACCAAACCCCTGGTTTTGGGATCCAAACCGGGGGTTTTCACCTCGAACTAGTGTGTTTGCACAAGTTGTTTTGTTTGTTTTATGTCAAAGTTTGTCGCAAACGAACTTTGACTTATGTTTATGTTGTCTTGGCGCGAAATCGTCGCGTGCAAGGCATGCTGGCGATTTTGCGCCAGCAATTTTGACCTCACTCTCGCTCCCCCTATCCCTCGTCCTCTCTTGCTCGTTTGCAAGGAGGGCAAGGGGGGACGAGGGCACGAGGCCACGAGGTCTCGCCCTCAAGGCTCTCGTGGCCTCTCAGCCGCCGATCCGGCTGAGGCCGCGATCACCGGCTGGCGGCTGGCCGGCCGCTGGCCGGCCGGTCGCTTGGCTGGCCGCCTGCCATCCAGCCGGCCGGCAGCGAGCTGGCCGACGGCAACCGGATTGCTGGTTGCTGGCCAGCCCTCGCTGACGCGAGGGGTGGTGTACAACCACCCCTTGCATCAGCAAGGAGGGAGGGCCGAACCGGCCCTCCCGCTACGTTCCTCCCCACTTATTATGAACTGTCCCGGTTCATGAACAACAAGTAGGATTGTCAGTCAGTGAGTCATCAACATTGTGAAAGAAAATTAATAATTTCAATCATCAGCTAAACATGAACACGTGCATGCTTCTTAGACATAAGCTGCAGCATGTAGGGCAGCACGGCTAGCGGCCTCCCGCTCCAGGCTGGAGCGTCCGCGCGACAACCATTTTGGGCAACTTAACCTCCTATGGTTGTTGTCCATGAATGCTGCCGTGTGGGAATGTTGTTCACTTTTCCTGCGTTCAGGCGGTACCTCCTTCCACGCGTCGATCTGTGCGAGCTGCAAGCTCGCTCAAGTACTCGTTGACCACCCCTGTGGGCAACCGAGATTTGGGCTCCCATGAATTGTGTTCAGGTCCACAACCGGCCCAATAAACGAGGTACTCCCTGACAACGCGCGACCGAAGAGTACGCTCTCGGTGCTGGAGTAGGCAAAGAACCTCGTACTGGGCGTCGGCAACCAGGACTGCTGGTGGTGGCTGAACGGTTCCTTCTGCTTTATATGGAGTCAGCAGGCTCACATGAAACACGTCATGTATCTTCATACTCGGCGTTAGTAGCAATCGGTATGCCACTGGCCCGATGCGTGCCAGAATGGGAAACGGCCCAATCCACTTCGGTAGAAGTTATCTTGCCCCTGGCGACTTCAACCAAAGGTTTTTATTGCTAAGCAGCACTTTGTCACCGATTTCAAACAACACCTCCCGGCGACCTTCGTCGGCATATGCCTTTTGTCGCTGCCGAGCTGCTTGAAGGTGACCCTTTGCCTCCTGTAACAAGTAGTCGATACGCTCGGCAAAGGCTTGAGCAGAAGGGACCTGCCCTCCTATACTCCCACTCTTCACCAATGAAGAGGGTACCACTAGATGCCGACAACTATTCAACACGAACAGTGTGAACTGTGTTGACTCGTTCATCGAGTTGTTCACCGCAAACTCTGCCACTGCTAGGAATTCGTCCCAATCATTCATGGCAGGGTCCACGTACATGCGGAGCATCTGCTCTAGAGTGCAATTCATGCGCTGTGTTTGTCTGTCAGTTTGAGGGTGAAATGCTGTCGACATTTGCGACTCGCTGTTGAAGTATTCGTGTATCTTTTGCCAGAACTTACTAGCAATTTTTCAATCTCGATCGGAGATAATGCGCAACAGCAAGCCGTGGTACTTTACGACACCTTCAAGGAAGAGACGAGTGGTCTCCTCTGCATTGACGTCAGTGGTTGTAGGAATGAAATGTGTCATCTTCGTCAAAAGATCCACAACCACTGGTATTACATCGTGGCCACGTGTCGTGTCCGGAATCACTAGTAATGAAGTCCATGCTGACGCACTCCCATGGAGTCCCAGGATTGGGAAGCTGTTGGAGGAGTCCAGCAGGCTTCTTGTTACAAGCATTATTCCAAAGACATGGGTCGCATGTCATGCAATACTTTGACACTCCATCCTGGCCACCAATAGTGGTCCGAGAGTGCCTGTCCGGTCTTTCGGGGTCCCACGTGACCTGCGACCGGCGGGTCGTGGAACTGGGAGATAACCTTTGCTCGAAGGTCTCCCGAGTTTAGCACAACAACTTGTTCTCCGTGCCAAAATATTCCTACGGCCTCCACCAAGCCGTACTTGTCCAGATTTTGAGAGTCTTGAAACCAAGAATCCACATAGTATCCCATCTGGATCCTATTTACAAAACTGTTGTATTGGATAATCTCTCATGGTGGTTGACACTAAGGTGCAGGGGGATCCGGTGGTTGTACGGTTGCTGTTCCAATGGCCATAAAACACCCACTGATCTCGGTGGTTGCTTTGATTTCCACAGGCCGTCGGCTTAGTGGACCGCCACATTCATGTGTCCTGGCCGATATTCCCATGTGAACGAGAATCGAATCAGGTATTCATTCCAACGCGCCTGTTGTCTAGATAGGCTCGGTTGCGTTTGGAAAAACACCAATGGATTATGGTCGGTCACGACCGTCATACCCCCTTCAGCACCCTCAAGGTAGCAACGCTACATCTTGAAAGCATGTACTACTGCAAGGAGGTCTTGATCCCCCGTCCTATACCGCGTTTCCGCGGGAATGAGCTGCCGGCTCTCATACGCAACTGGATGACCGTTCTGCATGAGGAGGGCTCCAAGTCCTACTACTGACGCATCACATCAAACCTCCCACGGTAGCGATGGATCAGGAAGAGCTAGGACGGGCGCCGTGGAGAGAAGCTATTTGACCTTGAGAAAAGCGTTCTTGCAATCAGATGTCCATTTCCAACGCACGTCTTTTTGCGTGAGCCTGGTTAGCGGTGCTACCAGGGTCGAATACCCTTGCATGAACCGTCAAAAGTAGTTTGCAAGGCCGAGGAAAGACCGAATCTGCCCAACATTTTTGAGGCGTGGCCAGTCCACGACCGCTTGGACCTTTCGTGGGTCGACACGGATGCCGTCGTTGCCGACGATGTGTCCAAGATATTTGAGCTCATCTTGTGCAAACTTGCACTTGCTCACTTTTGCATATAACTTCTGTTCCCGATGGATTGCGAGAACTTCACGTAGATGTTCTATGTGCTCTTCCATTGATTTGGAGAAAACCAGGATGTCATCCAGGTAAACCAAGACAAACTGTCCAAGTTGTTTGGCGAACGTTTGGTTCATTTCTCCTTGGAAGGTTGCCAGGGCATTCGTAAGCTCGAAGCATAACACTCGGAACTGATAGTGTCCCATGTGCGTTCGAAACGCGGTTTTGGGTACATCATTTTTAGTGATGCGGATTTGATGGTACCCTTGAGACAAATCCAAGGACAAAAATACTTTTGTGCCTTGGAGTTGGTCAAAAAGGTCCTCAATCCGTGGTAAGGGGAATCGATTTTTCACCGTCTGCTTGTTCAACGCCCGGTAATCCACGGACATGCGTAAACCACCATCCTTCTTGTTCACAAAAAGGATCGGCGCACCGTACAGTGAGCTACTGGACTCGATCCACCCTTATGCAAGGTACTCTTTGATATGCGTTTGGCCTCGCACCTTTATACTGGACTAAGGCGATACATGGGTCTAAACAGAGGAGGCGCCTCCGGCTGCAGCAAAATCGTGTGGCCTATGTATCTTTATGGTGGAAGCCCAGCCGGTGGGTCTTGGAGTACATCCGAGAACTCCGCCAATAGAGATCTGATCTCTTGTGGTGTGTCTTCCGTCACGTCGTCCTCCACTTTTTGCAGCTGAGCCAAGAAGTATCAACAACCCTGTCAAATACGTCTCTTGACTGCATTGTAGAGAAGCTGGCATAGACTTTGAGTCAGGTTGGTGATCATTCCGTACTCAGAATCAACGTAAAGCGGCATTGTCCTTTTTGGATGATCAAATGCTTTGATTCAAAGCACATTAGAGCCTTGTTGTCACGGAAACGGATCGCCTAGCACCACGTCAAACGGGTCAAGAAGGTTGAGTACCTTCAACGTGACACTCAGTGTGTACCCTTGAATACACATTTTTGCTTTAGAAGTACCGATCACGGGTACTGTACGATTGTCGCCGACAACAACTGCGCCATTTGATGGCTCGTACTTCAGGCCAACCTGTGGGGTAAAGCCAATGCTAACAAAAGAGTTGTCCCCTCCAGTGTTACCAAGTATGTCCACGGGAGCACCAACTAGGTGTCCTTTGAACTGCATCGTCATGTTGCCTCTTCTCTTCCAAGTGAACAGACTCGACGACGGTAAGCCGAGTTTGTGATAAACACGGGATCTGTATGACGGACGTTACAACTCCCATTATTCACCCACTCAAGTACACATCTTGTGGGCATGTGTGAATTCGGCCAGCACCTTCCAATCTTTAAATTTCACTGGGTCAAAATCGTCGACTAAAGGTACTGCAAATGTGATTGAACTCATCGCTTTGAGGGCGTTTGCTTGAATCACTGTATTACACAACTCTTGCACAATGGTTGGTGTCGCCACCACTAGGCAGGTTCGGTCATACATCTCATCTGGTGATGCAAGATTTAGTGGGCAATGTCAACCAGTAGGTGCAGAATGAGGTTCAATGAGAGGGGAGAACACAACAATTAAATTTGAACTCGTCAAAAAATCAAATTGTTTAACATCCTCGTCTGAAAACATGAACTCACACTCGTGATCTAGTTTTACCCTAGAGTGGTCCTCACTAATATCACTTTGGGGTGGGGAAAACCCGCCCCACGGCCCTGTCCATTACCACAGCCGGGCCCATTACCGCGACCGCGACCCTGTCCACGGCCTTGTCCGCGGCCTCCTACTGCACCATCCCCACGAGGTGCTGCTGCTGCAGCTAGCACCGCGGCCTCTTGTCCACCACCAGCAGCCTCGGGGTACTGAGCCCTAAAGTGGCCCGGCTGCATGGAGTTGTGGTAGAGCCCTTTGCGGAAGGCTGCGTTGCGATGCTCACGCGCCGCTTGCAGCTCGTCATTCTTGCGACTGCGCTTGTTGTTGGGGCCCTTGTGTCCACCAGCCTTCTTAGTTAGAGGGTTTGTAGGCTGCTTGTCCTTGGCCTCGCCTCATTGTCCGGCTGATCCACCAGCCCCTACAGTGTCCACGCGCATGTCGCGCCCCTGATGTGCACGCGCGTTTGACCGTGCATCAGAGTAGTGTTTCGGGTTTGCCGAATACACTTTGCTCATGTAGTCGCGCAACGTCCTCCAGCTTGTCCAAGCTTGGCTAGTGGCTGTCGTGTTGGTCTTGTCCTTTAGCTTCTCGCTGATGAGACCATCACGCAAGTACTCCAGCAACATGCACTCTGGGTACTTGAACGTCTGAGTCCCATCGCCCTCGGTGAAGCTTCCGGCTTCCTCCACGTGTGCGGTGAACTCGCTCAAGTAGGATTCGAGCGAGCTACCCAGCTGCGTGAAGTCCTTGATCTTGTGGAAGGCGCGCTGTGCCTCCTCACGTTGGGTGTACTTCTTGCGCATGATCGCGCAGACGGCCTCCCACAGCATGGACTGCCACTCGAGGTGCGGCCCCTGCGCAGTCCACTCCTTGACCACGTACTTGAAGAGTTTATCTTCAAGTTGCGCCGTGGCAGGTCGCCACACGGGCTGAGTGGAGCCTTGTGGACACGTAGCACGTGCTCCATACGGTTCAGCCAATCGGTCAGCTTCACGCCCTTCCGGAAGATCTCCACACTGTGGAGGAAGGACATGTTCATGACCAATCCCAAAGTCGTCGAGGCCGGCAAGTCGTCGCTGCCACCGGCAGTGGCATCCGCAGCTGCGACACGCTGCACTTGTTGCTGTATTTGCACCTGGGTCACGCTTTGCAACGCCTTGTCGAGGTCGTTGCATCGGCGGCTTGCCTCGTGGGAGGCCAGGCGCTGCAGCTGACAATCACGGTCAAGATCCGTGATGCTCTGTCCGACGTCGGCCAGCAGGTTGGCAAACGCGAACTTGAGCTTTGATGTCGTCAGAGCATCGGTGATAGCCTCCAGGGCCTCACGTTGTCGGTTCACCCTTGCCCGCTGCAAGAGGGTACGGTTCGCGTACACGCCTCCAAGGAGTCCCACCTTTTTTAGGAGACTATCGTTGGTGACGACGCTCGAGTGGGCGCTGCCCTGCCCCATCGCGGGCACATCGCAGGAAGGGGGGTCTGCCCCCATTCCTCCGAGTAGGGCCTTATCTCCACCGTTGGTGGTGATCTTCAGTCAGCCTGCTGCCTCAGTAGCAAACTCCACAAGCCTATGACGGCCATCGCAAATTGCCTTTGCGGCGTCGTCGTCCGGCGCGTTCTTGCGGGAACTTCCCCTGTGACTGCTTTCAGCGCCCTTGCTGCTCTCGGCCGTCTCGCTACCGTCGGTAGCTTCAGGCGATGCGGCGGGTGCCTTTCCCTTCTCGAGCAATCGGCTCGCGTTTGCCGCACGAGGATGGCGATGGTCGCGATCCTCATCGCCTCGGCTATCGTCGGCGCCGTGGTCTTCGTCGAGGTCTTCCTCCGGAAGATCCTCGTCCATTGCGTTGTCCACCGCATGGGGGTCGCCCATGTGTGCGTCAACGTGCTCGTCGAGCACCTTTGCGGCCTCCGTATGCTTCTTTGTGTCGCCAAGGTTGGCATTGGTTGCCTTAGGCGGTACGGTTGCCTTCAGCAACACGGTTGCCATAGGCAACACGGTTGCCTTAGGCGGTACGGTTGGCTTTGGGTTGGCAACCGTGCTCGCGGCGGCGGCTCCCAAAATTTGGAGTCCGCCAAGAGCGTATGGTGAGAACGTCACCACCTTGCCCTTGTTGGCTCTAGACGGTCTGGCACTTGCCATCCCGTCGCTCGTGCAACTAGCACGTGAAGATTGTTGTGAGGATCATCCCACAACAAGGAGGAATCGCCTCCTAAGCCATTGCTCTCACAATCGGTGAGGCAATTTTAATTTATATTTCTATTTTCTTAGGCCGCCACGTCGGCACAAGGTCATGGGTTTAGAAACTAGTCTTCCTAGGCCGTGACTCACGGAACTTGGTAGCAACTAGGATCTAGGAAAACAGAAAATCAAAACACAAGGGAGTAACAAGGAGTGTGAGTACCGCTCACAAAACTAAGACAAAGAGCAAGAAGAGAAGCAAGTACAAGGTCTAGGAAGAAAACTACTTTTCTTCTTGTCTTCTTGTGTTCTTGTCTTCCTTGGCCTCCTCTTGAGTCCTCTTTGCGGGTCTTATGCCCTTTGACGGCATCCTCCTTGAGCCGGCGGCGTTGGGGGAGCCGCCAAAAGTCCCCAAGTTATCACCCTCCTTCTTTTTAGGGTGCTCTCAGGTCGTGAGCAGCCCTAAGCTTGGAGAGGGACGTTGTCCCAATCTTGTGGACGAAAGAGGTTTGAAGGAGCCTTGAAAATGAGGAGGATTTTGTGGTTTTAGAGGTGGGAACTCCCCAACCCAAACCACAAAAATCCTCCTAGCTCCCTGGAAGTGTGGAGAGGCTGGAAGAAAGACTCTCCAGCAAGTAGTGTTTTTTTCCAGCTCTTTAACGCACTTTACGGTGCTTCAATTTGTCAAGTGTTGATGCCGTAGTCCCTTTTGGCATTTCTGCTGCTGCTTGCAGCTGCCGCCGGCATTTTATCTAGGTCGCAGCCACCGTTTCTGTCGAACCCTTGGTTGCGAGGATCGTCTCGCTCTGATACCACTGTAATGAATTGGATCTCCAGCTCCTGCTCTGAAGTCGTCGTCAGAGTTCACAGAATGGCGTTCTCAGTCCGCGTCACGGGTTTCCCACTTCGCAAGACTGAGGGGCAATCGTCATCAATGACCCAGAGCAGGGAGACTCGAATATTTCGAGTCTCCGGAGGCCCATTTCCATTTTTAACCAAACCCCTGGTTTTGAGACCCAAACCAGGGATTTTTACCTCCAACTCGTGTGTTTGCACGAGTTATTTCATTTTTTTTATGTCGAAGTTTATTGCAAACAAACTTCGACTTACGTTTCTATCGTCCTGGCGCAAAATCGTCGCGTGCGAGGCACGCTGGCGATTTCGCGCCAGCAATTTTGACCTCACTCTCGCTCCCCCTATCCCTCGTCCTCTCTTGCTTGTTTGTAACGAGGGCGAGGGGGGACGAGGGCACAAGGCCACGAGGCTTCGCCCTCGAGGCCCTCGTGGCCTCTCAGCCGCCGATCCGGGTGAGGCCGCCATCGATGGCTTGCGGCTGGCCGGCCGGTGGCTGGCCGGTTGCTTGGCCGGCCGCCGGCCATCCAGCCGGCCGGCAGCGAGTTGGCCGACGGCCAGCAAATTGCTGGCCGCCGGCCAGCCCTCGCTGACGC
>SZWC01010830.1:69199-84665 GCA_023375785.1 Penium margaritaceum
AAGTAGGGCGCAAGTAGGGCGCAAGTAGGGCGCAAGTAGGGCGCAAGTAGGGCGCAAGTAGGGTGCAAGTAGGGCGCAAGTAGCGCGCAAGTAGGGTGCAAGTAGGGCTCTACAAGGGTGCAAGTAGGGTGCAAGTAGGGTGCAAGTAGGGCGCAAGTAGGGCACAAGTAGGGCGCAAGTAGGGTGCAAGTAGGGCGCAAGTAGGGCGCAAGTAGGCCGCAAGTAGGGCACAAATAGGTCACAAGTAGGACGAAAGTAGGGTGCAAGTGGGGCGCAAGTAGGGCACAAGTAGGGCGCAAATAGGGCCGAAAAAGGACGTAAGTAGGACGCAACTAGGGCGCAAGTAAGATGCAAGTAGGGCACAAGTAGGGCGCAAATAGTGCGCAAGAAGGGCGCAAGTATGGCGCAAGTAGGGCACAAGTAGGATGCAAGTAGGGCGCAAGTAGGGCGCAAGTAGGGTGCAAGTAGGGCGCAAGTAGGGCGCAAGTAGCACGCAAGTAGGGTGCAAGTAGGGTGCAAGTAGACTCAAGTAGGGCGCAAGTAGGGCGCAAGTACGGCGCAAGTACGGCACAAGTAGGGCGCAAGTAGGGCGCAAGTAGGATGCAAGTAGGGCGCAAGTAGGACGCAAGTAGGGCGCAAGTAGGGCGCAAGTAGGGCGCAAGTAGGGTTCAAGTAGGGCACAAGTAGGGCGCAAGTAGGGTGCAAGTAGGGCGCAAGTAGAGCGCAAGTATGGCGCATGTAGGGCGCAAGTAGGACAGATAGGTCGCAAGTAGGGCGCAAGCAGGGCGCAAGTAAGTAGGGCAGAACTGGGGCTCAAGTAGGACACAATAAGGGTGCAAGTAGGGCGCAAGTGCGTCATTCGCGTCCTAGTTTTGGCTCCCTAGTCTCGGAGAGGAATCGGGTGTGCCTCTGGGAGATAGAAATGGGTATGAAACCAGGACTTCCCGGGAGATTACCCATCCTAGTACTATTCTGGCCCATGGGCACTTATCTACGGAGTTCGAATGGGATCCGGAGTAGTAGTCCATGTATGATCCTACCACGCTTTGAAAGGGATGGGCCGATAATGTGACACGCGCGTGAGCGGGCACGGCCATGCAACCTGAAAGAGCGGAATGGGCACGTTGATGCGTTGTTTTTCCATGCGAGGAGGAGGGGAGGGGGTGTGGGAGGGAGGACGGAGGTGCGCGCATGGCAATGGTTTGGTGACCGGGCAACATGGGCGGTGTCAAGGAGGGTTGGGGTGGGATGGCGGTAGCGATGTGCAAATGCGACGGATGAGAGGCAGGCGGGCACTCTAAAGGCTTGTCATGTTAGTGGCGCGCAGAGTGGTGGGATTAACGAGAGGCGACGAGGACGAGGCTACGGAGAGGAGGCGTGCGGTGCGTGCGTGGGATGACGAGCGGGACGGTACAACTCGTGGGGTGGAAAGGAGGGCTGCTGGAGCTTGGGTTGGTACGACTCGTGGGTTGGAAAAGAGGGGTGCGGGCGCTTGGGTTGGTACGACCCGTGGGGCTGGAAAGAGGCCTGGGGGTGCCCAGGTAGGCACGAGTCGTGGGGTGGGAAAGAGGCGTGCGTGCGCTTGGGGTTGGTAAGACCCATGGGGTTGGAAAGAGGCGCGGGGGTGCCTGGGTTGGTATGACGCGTTGGGAGGGAAAGAGGCGTCCGTGCGCTTGGGTTGGTACGTGCGGGTGGGCTAGGAACGGGTGGGCGATGCGTGGGTGTGCATCTTGTGCAGGCAGTGGAGTGCGTTGGTGTGCGACGGCGGTGCGTGGCCGGGTTTGCGGGCTGTTGATGCAGTGGAATGGGTTGAAATGAGAGCAAAAGTCGAGCCCGCATGCGTTCCCAAGCGCAAACATCTCGTTAGGGGGGAGGGGAGGGGAGGGGAGGGGAGGGGAGTTCCCGGAGGAACAAATCGGTAGAATAGAGGCTGAACCTCAGTGGATCGTAGCAGCAAGGCTACTCTGCCACTTACAGTACCCCGTTCTGGTTTAAGCCGTCTGCAAATGATTTATCTCCCTGAACATTCGGAATTGGTCCAGACGAGTCACGACATATGCTCTCGGAGGCGCACAGGCACCCTTATTTTGAGTCGGGTAACACCCGGGGAGGTAAAAAGTGCCGCTTCCCGCATGAGTTCTCACTTAGAGGCGTTCAGTCATAATCCTACACATGGTAGCTTCACGCCACTGGCTTTTCAGCCAAGCGCAATTGCCAATTATGTGAATAAACGGTTCCTCTCGTACTAAGTTGAATTACTGTTGCGGCACAAGATCATCAGCGCCCATGGGCGCTTATCTGCGGAGCTCGAATGGGATCCGGGGTAGTAGCCCAGGTATGATCGTACCACGCTTTGAAAGAGATGGGCCGATAATGTGACACGTGCATGAGCGGGCACGGCAATGCAACGTGAAGGAGCGGAAGGGGCACGTCGATGCGTTGTATTTCCACACGGGGAGGAGGGGAGTGTTGGCCTGAGGGTGAGTGTGCACCCTGGAGGGTCCCTAGCAGTGGCTGGTTCACACCACCAACTGTTTTTTTGGAGAGACTGAAACTATGGAGGCAACTAGTTCCAAGGATGGAAAATTCTGGTCAGAGAGTGAGGCAATAGTTTTGGCCTCAATTGGATGGGAATTAACACTTGACCAAGGCTCTCAAGCAGTGGCATTTTATAGCCACTGATCTAAGCTTTCCAGAACACCAAAGCATGCCACATTTGGATCTTCCTAGCAGATTCTATGGCTTCTAGAGTACTCCTTGGTAGGCTGTCCTTTTCCCACCTAGGAAGGCATCCCTTTCCTCCTCTAGAAGCTTCTGCCCCTTCCTAGATTCCTCAGCTTGCTTCTAGTACGAGGGAAGGTGTCCAGAAGACCAAGACACCTCTAGATGCCTTGTAGGACAAGTCACTCCTTCTAGAAGGTGTGCCACCTTCCTCGACCCTCACTTGGCCTTCTAGAAACTTAAAGAGGAACTGTAGACGTTGAGCTAGCTTCCTGGCATCTATTTTCCACATCCCTTGAGGCAGGGCAGAATTTCATCTTGTGGGACTTCAACCCGGGCCCCTGCCTCTAGAGGTGGACACCATTAACCACTAAGCCACTAAGGCTTGTCTTTTTGGTGTTCCTTTTTGGAGTCACTCCTGCCATGGTGAGGAGCATCATTCCAACAGGGAGGGGGTGTGGGAGGGAGGACGGAGGTGCGTGCATGGCAATGGTTTGGGGTCCGGGCAGCACGGGCGGTGTCGAGGAGGGGTGGGGTTGGGTGGCGGTAGCAACGTGCAAATACGACGGTTGAGAGGCGGTCGGGCACTGTGGAGGCTTGTCGTGTTAGTGGCGTGCAGAGTGGTGGGATTAACGAGAGGCGATGGGGATGAGGCTACGAACAGGAGGCGTGCGGTGCGTGCGTGGAATGGCGAGCGGGATGGTACAACTCGTGGGGTGGAGAGGAGGGGTGTGGGAGCTTGAGTTGGTACGACTCGTGGGGTGGAAAAGAGGGGTGCGGGCGCTTGGGTTGGTACGACCCGTGGGGCTGGAAAGAGGGGGGAGGGGAGGGGAGGGGAGGGGAGGCGAGTTCCCGGAGGAACAAATCGGTAGAACAGAGGCTGAACCTCAGTGGATCGTAGCAGCAAGGCTACTCTGCCACTTCCAGTACCCCGTTCCGGTTTAAGTTGTCTGCAAATGATTTATCTCCTCAAACATTCGGAATTGGTCCAGACGAATCACGACATATGCTCTCGGAGGCGCACAGGCGCCCCTATTTTGAGTCGGGTAACACCCGCGAAGGTAAAACGTGCCGCTTCCAGCATGGATTCTGACTTACAGGTGTTCAGTCATAATCCTACACATGGTAGCTTTGCGCCACTGGCTTTTCAGCCAAGCGCAATGACCAATTATGTGAATCAACGGTTCCTCACGTACTAAGTTGAATTACTGTTGCGGCACCAGATCATTAGTAGGGTAAAACTAACCTGTCTCACGACGGTCTAAACCCAGCTCACGTCCCCTATTGGTGGGTGAACAATCCAATACTTCGTGAATTCTGCATCACAATGATAGGAAGAGCCGACATCAAAGGATCAAAAAGCAACGTCGTTATGAACGCTTGGCTGCCACAAGCCAATTATCCCCGTGGTAACGTTTCTAACACCTCTGGTTTCAAATTCCGAAAGACTAAAGGATCAATAGGCCATGCTTTCACAGTTTGTATTCGTACTGAAAATCAAAATCAAATGAGCTTTTACACCTTTGTTACTTGTTCGGAGTCACATTTCGGGTCGGCGGAAATTCCCGCCCCTTAGTCTCGGAGACTCTCGAGACGCGTGCCCGCACGTCCTGCGTCGTATGCTCCAGGGCGCATGGGTTGGAATTTTCAAGCGCGAGCTGGGTCATCGATTTCCGCACGGATGTGCGACGTGCGTATGGATGAGTTTTCTTGATTTCGGGTCGGCGGAAATTCCCGCCTCTTAGTCTCGGAGGCTCCCGAGACGCGTGCCCGGAGGCGCTACGTCGTATGCTCCAGGGCGCGTGGGCCGGAATTTTCAAGCGGGAGTTGGGTCACCGATGTTGGCACAAGCGTGCGACGTGCGTATGTATGAGTTTTCTCCATTTCGGGTCGGCGGAAATTCCCGCCCCTTAGTCTCGGAGGCTCCCGAGACGCGTGCCCGGAGGCGCTACGTCGTATGCTCCAGGGCGCGTGGGTTGGAATGTTTGAGCAGGAGATGGGTCATCGATGTCAGTACGGGCGTGTGACGTGCGTATGGATGAGTTTTCTCGATTTCGGGTCGGCGGAAATCCCCGCACCTTAGTCTCGGAGACTCCCGAGACGCGTGTCCCGAGGCGCTACGTCGTATGCTCCAGGGCGCATGGGCTGGCATTTTCAAGCGGGAGTTGGGTCACCGATGTCGGTACGGGTGTGCGATGTGTGTATGGATGAGTTTTCTTGATTTTGGGTCGGCGGAACCTCTCGTCCCTTAGTCTCGGAGGCTCCCGAGACGCGTGCCCGGAGGCGCTACGTCGTATGCTCCAGGACGCGTGGGCTGGAATTTTTGAGCGGGAGTGTCACCGATGTCGGCACGGGCATGCAACGTGCGTATGGATGAGTTTTCTCAAGTTCGGGTCGGCTGAAATTCCCACCCCTTAGTCTCGGAGGCTCCCGAGACGCGTGCGTGGAGGCGCTACGTCGTATGCTCCAGGGCGCGTGGGCTGGAATTTTTGAGCAAGAGTTGGGTGATCAATGTCGGCACAGGCATACGGCACGGTGGAAGTAGGGTGCAAGTAGGGCGCAAGTAGGGTGCAAGTAGGGCGTAAGTAGGGCGGAAGTAGGCCGGAAGTAGGGTGGAAGTAGGGCACAAGTACGGCGCAAGTAGGGCGCAAGTAGGGCGCAAGTAGGGTGCAAGTAGGGCGCAAGTAGGGTGCAAGTAGGGCACAAGTAGGGCGCAAGTAGGGCACAAGTCGGGGGACAGTAGGGTGCAAGTACGGCGCAGTAGGGCGCAAGTAGGGCACAAGCAGGGCGCAACTAGGGCGCAAGTAGGGCGCAAGTAGGGTGCATGTAGGGCACAAGTAGGGCACAAGTAGGATGCAAATAGGGGGCAAGTAGGGCGCAAGTAGGGTGCAAGTCGGGCGCATGTAGGGCACAAGCAGGGCACAAGTAGGGCGCAAGTATGGCTCAAGTAGGGCGGAATTGGGTGTAAGTAGGGCACAAGTAGGGTGCAAGTAGGGTGCAAGTAGGGCGCAAGTAGGGCGCAAGTAGGGCGCAAGTAGGGCACAAGTAGAACGCAAGTAGGGCGAAAGTAGGGCGCAAGTAGGACGCAAGTAGGCCGCAAGTAGGACGCAAGTAGGGTGCAAGTATGGTGTAAGTAGGGCGCAAGTAGGACGCAAGTAGGGCGCAAGTAGGGCGCAAGTAGGGCGCAAGTAGGGCACAAGTAGGGCGCAAGTAGGGCGCAAGTAGGGCGCAAGTAGGGCGCAAGTAGGGTGCAAATAGGGCACAAGTAGGGCGCAAGTAGGGCACAAGTAGGGCGCAAGTAGGGCGCAAGTAGGGCGTAAGTAGGACGCAAGTAGGGTGCAAGTAGGGTGCAAGTCGGGCACAAGTAGGGTGCAAGTAGGGCACAAGTACGGCGCAAGTAGGGGGTAAGTAGGGTGCAAGTAGGGCGCAAGTAGGGCGCAAATAGGGCGTAAGAAGGGCGCGAGTATTGCGCAAGTAGGGCGTAAGTAGGGCGCAAGTAGGGCGCAAGTAGGGCGCAAGTAGGCCAGAAGTAGGGCGGAAGTAGGGCGCAAGTAGGGCACAAGTACGGCGCAAGTAGGGCGCAAGTAGGGCCCAAGTAGGGCGCAAGTAGGGCGCAAGGAGGGCGCAAGGAGGGCGCAAGTAGGGCGCAAGTAGGGCCCAAGTAGGGCGCAAGTAGGGCGCAAGGAGGGCGCAAGGAGGGCGCAAGTAGGGCGCAAGTAGGGCCCAAGTAGGGCGCAAGTAGGGCGCAAGGAGGGCGCAAGGAGGGCGCAAGTAGGGCGCAAGTAGGGCCCAAGTAGGGCGCAAGTAGGGCGCAAGGAGGGCGCAAGGAGGGCGCAAGTAGGGCGCAAGTAGGGCCCAAGTAGGGCGCAAGTAGGGCGCAAGGAGGGCGCAAGGAGGGCGCAAGTAGGGCGCAAGTAGGGCCCAAGTAGGGCGCAAGTAGGGCGCAAGGAGGGCGCAAGGAGGGCGCAAGTAGGGCGCAAGTAGGGCGCAAATAGGGCGTAAGAAGGGCGCGAGTATTGCGCAAGTAGGGCGTAAGTAGGGCGCAAGTAGGGCGCAAGTAGGGCGCAAGTAGGCGGCAAGTAGGGCACAAGTAGGGCACAAGTAGGGTGCAAGTAGGGCGTAAGTAGGGTGCAAGTAGGGCGCAAGTAGGGCGCAAGTAGGGCGCAAGTAGGGCGCAAGGAGGGCGCAAGTAGGGCGCAAGTAGGGCGCAAGTGGGACGCAAGTAGGGCGCAAGTAAGGCGCAAGTAGGGCGCAAGTAGGGCGCAAGTAGGGTGCAAATAGGGCGCAAGTAGGGTGCAAGTAGGGCGCAAGTAGGGCGCAAGTAGGGTGTAAGTAGGGCACAAGTAGAACAGCAAGTAGGACGCAAGCAGGGCGCAAGTAGGTAGGGCAGGACTGGGGCTCAAGTAGGATGCAACGAGGGTGCAAGTAGGGCGCAAGTGCGCCATTCACGTCCTAGTTTTGGCTCCCTAGTCTCGGAGTGGAATGGGGTGTGCCTTTGGGAGATAAAAATGGGTACGACACCAGGACTTCCCCGGAGGTCACCCATCCCAACACTGTTCTGGCCCATGGGCGCTTATCTGCAGAGTTCGAATGGGATCCAGAGTAGTAGCCCAGGTATGATCGTACCACGCTTTGAAAGGGATGGGCCGACAATGTGACACGTACTTGAGCGGGCACGGCGATGCAATGTGAAGGAGTGGAATGGGCACGTGGTATGTTGTATTTCCCCACCGGGAGGGGAGGGGTGTGGGAGGGAGGACGGAGGTGCGCGCATGGTAATGGTTTGGGGACCGGGCAGCACGGGTGGTGTCGAGGAGGGGTGGAGTGGGGTGGCGGTAGCGACGTGTGAATGCGACGGATGAGAGGCGGTCGGGCACTGTTGAGGCTTGTCGTGTTAGTGGCGCGCAGAGTGGTGGGATCAATGACAGGCGACGGGGACGAGGCTACGCAGACGAGGCGTGCGGTGCGTGCGTGGGATGGCGAGCGGGACGGTACGACTCGTGGGGTTGAAAGGAGGGGTGCGGGAGCTTGGGTTGGTACGACTCGTGGGGTGGAAAAGAGGGGTGCGGGCGCTTGGGTTGGTACAACCTGTGGGGCTTGAAAGGGGCGTGGGGGGTGCCCGGGCCGGCACGAGTCGTGGGGTGGGAAAGAGGCGTGCGTGCGCTTGGGGTTGGTACGACGCGTGGGGTTGGAAAGAGGCGCGGGGGCTCCTGGGTTGGTACAACGCGTGGGGAGGGAAAGTGGCGTGCGTGCGCTCGGGTTGGTACGTGCGGGTGGGCGTGGACCGGGTGGGCAATGCATGGGTGTGCCTCTTGTGCAGGTAGCGGAGTGCGTTGGTGTACGACGGCAGTGCGTGGCCGGGTTTGCGGGCTGTTGATGCTGCGGAATGGGTTGAAACGAGAGCGGGAGTCGAATCCGCATGCGTTCCCAAGAGCGAACATCTCGTTAGGAGGGAGGGGAGGGGAGGGGAGGGGAGGGGAGTTTCCGGAGGAACAAATCGGTAGAACAGAGGCTGAACCTCAGTGGATCGTAGCAGCAAGGCTACTCTGCCACTTCCAGTACCCCGTTCTGGTTTAAGTTGTCTGCAAATGACTTTTCTCCTAAAACATTCAGAATTGGTCCAGACGAATCACGACATATGATCTCGGAGGCGCACAGGCGCCCCTATTTTGAGTCGGGTAACACCTGGGGAGGTAAAAAGTGCCGCTTCCAGCATGGATTCTGATTTGGAGGTGTTCAGTCATAATCCTACACATGGTAGCTTCGCGCCACTGGCTTTTCAGCCAAGCGCAACTACCAATAATGTGAATCAAAGGTTCCTCTCGTACTAAGTTGACTTACTCTTGCGGCACCAGATCATCAGAAGGGTAAAACTAAATGGTCTCACGATGGTCTAAACCCAGCTCAAGTTCCCTAATGGTGGGTGAACAATCCAGCACTTGGTGAATTATGCTTCACAATGATAGGAAGAGCCGACATCGAAGGATCAAAAAGCAATGTCGCTATGAACGCTTGGCTGCCACAAGCCAGTTATCCCTGTGGTAACTTTTCTGACACCTCTAGCTTAAAATTCCAAAAGACTAAAGGATCGATAGGCCATGCTTTCACAGTTTTTATTCCTATTGAGAATCAGAATCAAATGAGCTTTTACTGTTTTGTTACTTGTTCAGAGTCACATTTCGGGTCTGCTGAAATTCCCGCCCCTTAGTCTCGGAGACTCTCGAGACGCATGCCCGGAGGTCCTGCGTCGTATGCTCCAGGGCACATGGGTTGGAATTTTTGAGCGGGAGTTGGGTCATTGATGTCGGCACGGGCGTGCGACGTGCGTATGGATGAGTTTTCTCGATTTCAGGTTGGCGGAAATTCCCGCCCCTTAGTCTTGGAGGCTCCCAAGAGGCGTGCCCGGAGGTGCTACGTCGTATGCCCCAGGGCGCGTGGGCTGGAATTTTGGAGCAGGAGTTGGGTCACCAATGTCGCCACGGGCGTCCGATGTGGGTATGGATGAGTTTTCTCAGTTTCGGGTCAGCGGAAATTTCCGCCCCTTAGTTCCTGAGGCTTCCGAGACGCATGCCCGGAGGCACTACATCGTATGTTCCAGGGCACGTGGGCTGGAAAATTTGAGCCGGAATTGGGTCACCAATGTCCGTAAGGGTGTGCGACGTGCATTTGGATGAGTTTTCTCAATTTCGGGTCGGCAGATATTTCTGCCCCTTAGTCTCGGACGCTCCTGAGACTCGTGCCCGGAGGCACTACATCGTATGTTCCAGGGCACGTGGGCTGGAAAATTTGAGCCGGAATTGGGTCACCAATGTCCGTAAGGGTGTGCGACGTGCATTTGGATGAGTTTTCTCAATTTCGGGTCGGCAGATATTTCTGCCCCTTAGTCTCGGACGCTCCTGAGACTCGTGCCCGGAGGCACTACGTCGTATGCTCCAGGGCGTGAGAGCTGGAATTTTTGAGCGGGAGTTGGGTCACTGATGTGGGTACGGGTGTGCGACGTGCGTATGGATAAGTTTTCTCCATTTCAGGTCGGCGGAAATTCCCGCCCCTTAGTCTGGGAGGCTCCCGAGACGCGTGCCCGGAGGCGCTACATGGTATGCTCCAGGGCGCCTGGGCTGGAATTTTCGATAGGGAGTTGGGTCAACGATGTCGTTATGGGCGTGCAACGTGCGTATGGATGAGCTTTCTTGATTTTGGGTCGGCGGAAATTCCCCCCCCTTAGTCTCGGAGGCTCCCGAGACGCGTGCTTGGAGGCGCTACATCGTATGCTCCAGGGCGCTTGGGCTGAAATCTTGGAGCGGGAGTTGAGTGATCGATGTCGGCACGGGCGTGCGGCAGGGTGGAAGTAGGGCACAAGTAGGGCGCAAATAGGGCGCAAGTAGGGTACAAGAAGGGCGAAAGTAGGGCGCAAGTACGGCACAAGTAGGGCGCAAGTAGGGCGCAAGTGGGGCGCAAGTAGGGCGCAAGTAGGGCACAAGTAGGGCGCAAGAAGGGAGCAAGTAGGGTACAAGTAGGGCGCAAGTAGGGCGCACGTAGGGCGCAAGTAGGATGTAGGTAGGGCGCAAGTAGGGCGCAAGTAGGGCGCGAGTAGGACGCAAGGAGGACGCAAGTAGGGCGCAAGTAGGGCACAAGTAGGGCGCAAGTAGGGCGCAAGGAGGGCGCAAGTAGGACGCAAGGAGGACGCAAGTAGGGCGCAAGTAGGCCACAAGTAGGGCGCAAGAAGGGCGGAAGTAGGGCGCAAGTAGGACGGAAGTAGGGCGGAAGTAGGGCGCACGTAGGGCGCAAGTAGGATGTAGGTAGGGCGCAAGTAGGGCGCAAGGAGGGCGCAAGTAGGGCACAAGAAGAGCGCAAGTAGGACGCAAGTAGGGCGGAAGCAGGGTGCAAGTAGGGCGCAAGTAGGACGCAAGTAGGGCGCAAGTAGGGCACAAGTAGGGCACAAGAAGGGTGCAAGTTTGGTGCAAGTAGGGTGCAAGTAGGATGCAAGTAGGGCGCAAGTAGGACGTAAGTAGGGCATAAGAAGGGCGCAAGTAGGGCGCAGGTAGGGCGCACGAAGGGTAGAAATAGGGCGCAAGTAGGGTGCAAGTAGGGGGCAAGTAGGGTACAAGTAGGGCGCAAGTAGGGTAAAAGTAGTGCGCAAGTAGGGCGCAGGTAGGGCGCAAGTAGGGCGCAAGTAGGGCGCAAGTAGGGCACGAGTAGGGCGCAAGTAGGGCACAAATAGGGCACAAGTAGGGCGCAAGTAGAGCGCAAGCAGGGCACAAGTAGGGCGCAAGTAGGGCGCAAGTAGGACGCAAGTAGGGCGCAAGTAGGATGCAAGTAGGGCACAAGTAGGGCGCAAGTAGGGCGCAAGTAGGGCGGAAGTAGCGCGCAAGTAGGACGCAAGTAGGGCGCAAGTAGGGCGCAAGTAGGACGCAAGTAGGGTGCAAGTAGGGTGCAAGTAGGGTGCAAGTAGGGCGCAAATAGGGCGCAAGTAGGACGCAAGTAGGGCGCAAGCTGGACGGAAGTAGGGCGCAAGTAGGGCGCAAGTAGGGCGCGTGTAGGACGCAAGTAGGGCGCAAGTAGGACGCAAGTAGGGCGCGAAAAGGGCGCAAGTAGGGCGCAAGTAGGACGCAAGTAAGGCGCAAGTAGGGCGCAAGTAGGGCGCAAGCAGGGCGCAAGTAGGACACAAGTAGGGCGCAAGTAGGGCGCAAGAAGGGCGCAAAGAGGGCGCAAGTAGGGCGCAAGTAGGGCGCAAGTACGGCGCAAGTAGGGCGCAAGTAGGGCGCAAGAAGGACGCAAGTAGGGCGCAAGTAGGGCGGAAGTAGGGCGCAAGAAGGGTGCAAGTAGGGTGCAAGTAGGGCGCAAGTAGGACGCAAGTAAGGCGCAAGTAGGGCGCAAGTAGGGCGCAAGCAGGGCGCAAGTAGGACACAAGTAGGGCGCAAGTAGGGCGCAAGAAGGGCGCAAAGAGGGCGCAAGTAGGGCGCAAGTAGGGCGCAAGTACGGCGCAAGTAGGGCGCAAGTAGGGCGCAAGAAGGACGCAAGTAGGGCGCAAGTAGGGCGGAAGTAGGGCGCAAGAAGGGTGCAAGTAGGGTGCAAGTAGGGCGCAAGTAGGACGCAAGTAAGGCGCAAGTAGGGCGCAAGTAGGGCGCAAGCAGGGCGCAAGTAGGACACAAGTAGGGCGCAAGTAGGGCGCAAGAAGGGCGCAAAGAGGGCGCAAGTAGGGCGCAAGTAGGGCGCAAGTAGGGCGCAAGTAGGGGGCAAGTAGGGCGCAAGTAGGGCGCAAGTAGGACACAAGTAGGGCGTAAGTAGGGCACAAGTAGGGTGCAAGTAGGGCGCAAGTAGGGCGGAAGTGAGGTGCAAGTAGGGCGCAAGTAGGACGCAAGTAAGGCGCAAGTAGGGCGCAATTAGGGCGCAAGTAGGGTGCAAGTAGGGCACACGTAGGGCGCAAGTAGGGCGCAAGTTGGGTGAAAGTAGGGCACAAGTAGGGGGCAAGTAGGGCACAAGTAGGGCGCAAGTAGGACGCAAGTAGGGAACAAGTAGGGCGCTCGTAGGGCGCAAGTAGGGCACAAGTAGGGTATAAGTAGGGTTCAACTAGGGCAAAAGTAGGATGCAAGTAGGGCAGAAGTAGGGTGCAAGTAGGGCGCAAGTAGGGCGCAAGTAGGGCGCAAGTAGGGCGCAAGTAGGATGCAAGTAGGGCACAAGTAGGGTGTGATTAGGACGCAAGTAGTGCGCAAGTACGGCGCAAGTACAGCTCAAGTAGGGCGGAAGTAGGACGCAAGTAGGGCGCAAGTAGGGGGCAAGTAGGGCACAAGTAGGGCGCAAGTAGGGCGCAAGTAGGGCGGAAGTAGGGCGCAAGTAGGGCACAAGTAGGGCGCATGTAGGGTGCAATTAGGGTGCAAGTAGGGCGCAAGTAGGGTGCAAGTAGGGTGCAAGTAGGGCGCAAGTAGGACGCAAGTAGGGCGCAAGAAAGGGTACAAGTAGGGTGCAATTAGGGTGCAAGTAGGGCGCAAGTAGGGCGCAAGTAGGGCACAAGTAGGGCGCATGTAGGGTGCAATTAGGGTGCAAGTAGGGCGCAAGTAGGGTGCAAGTAGGGTGCAAGTAGGGCGCAAGTAGGACGCAAGTAGGGCGCAAGAAAGGGTACAAGTAGGGTGCAATTAGGGTGCAAGTAGGGCGCAAGTAAGGCGCAAGTAGGGCGCAAGTAGGGCACAAGTAGGGCACAAGTAGGACAGATAGGTCGCAAGTAGGGCGCAAGCAGGGTGCAAGTAAGTAGGGCAGAACAGGGGCTCAAGTAGGTCGCAACGAGGGTGCAAGCAGGGCGCAAGTGCGCCATTCGCGTCCTCTTTTAAGCTCCCTTGTCTCGGAGAGGAATCAGGTATGCCTTTGGGAGATAAAAATGGGTACGACATCAGGACTTCCCGGGAGGTCACCCATCCCAGTACCATTCTTGCCCATGGGCGCTAATCTGCGAAGTTCGAATGGGATCCGGAGTGGTAGCCCAGGTATGATCGTACCACGCTTTTAAAGGGATGGGCCGATTATGTGAGACGTGCGTGAGCGGGCACGGCGATGCAATATGAAGGAGCGGACTGGGCACGTTGATGCGTTACATTTCCACACAGGGAGGAGGGGAGGGGGTGTGGAAGGGAGGATGGAGGTGTGTGCATGGCAATGGTTTTTGGACCGGGCAGCACGGGCGGTGTCGAGGAGGGGTGGGGTGGGGTGGCAGTAGCAACGTGCGAATGCGACGAATGAGAGGCGGTCGGGCACTGTGCAGGCTTGTCGTGTTAGTGGCGCACAGAGTGGTGGGATTAACGAGAGGCAACGGGGACGAGGCTACAGAGACGAGGCATGCGGTGCGTGCGTGGGATGGCGAGCGGAATTGTACGACTCGTCGGGTGGAAAGGAGGGGTGCGGGAGCTTGGGTTGGTATGACTCCTGGGGTGGAAAAGAGGGGTGCGGGAGCTTGGGTTGGTACGACCCGTGGGGCTGGAAAGAGGCGCGGGGATGCCCAGGTCGGCAGGAGTCGTGGGGTGGGAAAGAGGCATGCGTGTTTTGGGGTTGGTACGACCCGTAGGGATGGAAAGAGGCGCGGGGGTGCGTGGGTTGGTACGACGTGTGGGGAGGAAAAGAGGCATGTGTGCGCTTGGGTTGGTACGTGCAGGTGGGTGTGGAACGGGTGGGCGATGCGTGGGTGTGCGTCTTGTACAGGCAGCGGAGTGCGTTGGTGTGCGACGACGGTGCGTGGCCGGGTTTGCGGGCTGTTGATGCAGTGGAATGGGTTGAAACGAGAGCGGGAGTCGAACCCGCATGCGTTCCCAAGAGCGAACATCTCGTTAGCGGGGAGGGGAGGGGAGGGGAGGGGAGGGGAGTTCCAAGAGGAACAAATCGGTAGAACAGAGGGTGAACCTCAGTGGATCGTAGCAGCAAGGCTTCTCTGCCACTTACAGTACCCCGTTCTGGTTTAAGTCATCTGCAAATGATTTATCTCTCGAACATTCGGAATTGGTCCACACGAATCACGACATATGCTCTCGGAGGCGCACAGGCGCCCCTCTTTTGAGTCAGGTGACACCCGGGGAAGTAAAAAGTGCCGCTTCCAGCATGGATTCTGACTTAGAGGTGTTCAGTCATAATCCTACACATGGTAGCTTCGCGCCACTGGCTTTTCAGCCAAGAGTAGTAACCTCTTATGTGAATCAACGGTACCTCTCGTACTAAGTTGAATTATTGTTGCGGCACCAGATCATCAGTAGGGTAGAACTAACCTGTCTCACGACGGTCTAAACCCAGCTCACGTTCCCTATTGGTGGGTGAACAATCCAACACTTGGTGAATTCTGCTTCACAATGATAGGAAGAACCGACATCGAAGGATCAAAAAGCAACGTCGCAATGAACGCTTGGCTGCCACAAGCAAGTTATCCCTGTGGTAACTTTTCTGCCACCTCTGGCTTCAAATTCCGAAAGACTATAGGTTCGACAGGCCATGCTTTCACAGTTTGTATTCGTACTGAAAATGAAAATCAAATGAGCTTTTACCCTTTTGTTACCTGTTCAGAGTCACATTTCGCGTTGGCGGAAAT
Organism: Penium margaritaceum; assembly: GCA_023375785.1. Taxonomy (NCBI): domain Eukaryota; kingdom Viridiplantae; phylum Streptophyta; class Zygnematophyceae; order Desmidiales; family Peniaceae; genus Penium; species Penium margaritaceum. The sequence continues at coordinate 83,979 of SZWC01010830.1, forward strand.
TCCCGCCCCTTAGTCTCCGAGACTCTCGAGACGCGTGCCCCGAGGTCCTGCGACGTATGCTCCAGGGCGCATGGGTTGGAATTTTCGAGCGGGATTTGGGTCATCGATGTTGGCACGGGCGTGCGACGTGCATATGGATGAGTTTTCTCCATTTCGGGTCGGCGGAAATTCCCTCCTTAGGCTGAGAGGCTCCCGAGACGCGTGCATGGAGGCGCTACATTGTATACTCCAGGGCGCATGGATTGGAATTTTCAAGCGGGAGATGGGTCATCGATGTTGGTACGAGCGTGCGACGTGCGTATGGATGAGTTTTCTTGATTTCGGGTCGGCGGAAATTCCCGCCCCTTAGTCTCGGAGGCTCCTGAGACGCGTGCCTGGAGGCGCTACATCGTATCCTCCAGGGCGCGCGGGCTGGGATTTTCGAGCGGGAGTTGGCTCACTGATGTCGGTACGGGCGTGCGACGTGCGTATGGATGCGTTTTCTCGATTTCGGGTCGGCGGAAACTCCCGCCCCTTAGTCTAAGAGGCTCCCGAGACGCGTGCCTGGGGGTGCTATGTCGTATGCTCCAGGGCGCATGGGCTGGATTTTTCGAGCGGGAGTTGGGTCCCCGATGTCGGCACGGGCGTGCAATGTGCGTATGGATAAGTTTTCTCCATTTCAGGTCGGCGGAAATTCCCCCCCCCCCC
>SZWC01010831.1:12142-43861 GCA_023375785.1 Penium margaritaceum
ATTCACCACAGCTCCCGCATTTAGTCACTTTCTTTCATCCTCCTGTAGTAACTGCCTTTTTGTCCAGCTTTGCCGCCATTAAGTGACCATCACTGTAATTCAGCCAAGCATTAATTGAACGGCGGGGTTTGAACCCAGGCAGCTGCGATCGTACGAAGTATATGGCCGTACCGCCATGCACCGCGTCGCTCACATGCACCGTTACAACGGACTTCCTCTCAAACGGTTGTCGGGGCGAGATCGTGGGGGTGTCGAAGCGCCACCAAACACAGCATGCAACAGGGGGGGGTAGATCTATTACTGTGGGTGAGGTCTTCATTTTTTGCTAACTGCTGTACTCAACCACCATGGACAACAACCGGGCACGAGCGCGCAACGCAGGCATCAGACGTGCAGTGGCAATTCACCTCGCCATGCACGCTATGTTGCACCAAGTACTGGACGCTGTTGCGGAGCGTGTACAGACAACCTTGAGCAGACAACGGATGCATGTCGGCTTATTCAGTGGCCTGGCATGGCTACACGAGATGCACTCGGGCCATCCTCTACGCATCTACAACACCATGCGCATGAGCAGGGAGTCGTGGTACGCCATGGTCGACGTTTTGCGACGATACACATCACTCAGAGAGACAAGGTTGTCAGTGGAGGAGAAAGTCTTCATATGGCTGCACTGTGTGACGCACGGCATGTCGATCCGTGACCTCATGGAGTGGTTCCAGAGAGGCCCGGCCACCATTTGTCGCGTGTTACGCGAGGTTGTGACGGTTGTCAACTCCATGGCGTAGTCGTTCATCCGCCTACCCCATGGCATGGCGACCTTGCATGCGCCGTGGCAGGGCTGACACGACTACTTGTCCTAGTTTGGTGACTGCGTTGGTGCTATCAACGGGACCCACGTCCCAGTCATCGTACCCGCCCCCCGTCGTGGTGCCTACATCAACAGGCACAGTCAACTGACCCAGAACGTTCTTGCTGCATGCACACCCGACCTGAGGTTCTGTTTTGTGACGACAGGTTGGGAGGGCAGTACGCACGACGCGCGAATGTTCAACGATTCGTTGTCACGTGGATTCGAGCTCCCATGGAACAAATTCTTGTTGGTGGATGCTGCTTTTCCTTAGGGGTATGGCCTCAAGCCTCCCTACCGTGGACGACGCTACCATTTTAACGAGTTCGGGCCAGGAGTAGCAGACCACAAGATCCGTAGGAGTTATTCAATCAACGGCATGTGTGTGCCCGCTCGATGATGAAGCGGGCTTTCGGTGTTCTCAACGCAAGGTGCCATATTTTGCGGGGCATTTTAAACTATGCACTCACGTTTCAACCAAAACTCGTCCTCTCATGCTTTGTTCTTCACAACTTCACTATAGATGTGGAGGGTGCAGATGGAGTTAGGATGGAGTACGTCAGTGGATGGGACGGTGATGATGCAAGTCGTCCAGCCGCAGTTACTAGGCGTCAGCATGGTGTGTACAGCATTTGAGCGAGGAGACAGGCAATAGCAAAGGGAATGTGGGCACAATACAAGCAGTCTGTGGATGATGAATGACATTTATAAACATTTGCAAAAACCAATATCTACTACATGACAATTCCTAATAACCCTTATCCCCATTGTCATCAAGATCCTCCACAGGCGCACCCAAAACATCATGCACCGCATCAGCACCCTCAGCAGTGTCAGCAAAACCTGAATGAGCTTGACTGCCGCTTCCGGCGTCTTCAAGTACAAAGGTTCTGACCTTTGGACGTGGAGTCAGCTTGGATGGGGGTGGGCAAAGTGCCTTGTCAGCTGCATGGAAAGGTGACACGCTGGGGTCGCGTCCGAGCAGACACAAGATGACCTCCATGCGCAGCTCCCCCGATGAGTACACGTAGTCTGCACAAAGCTTGTCATCAATCTTCATGAAGTCAAGGAAAAACAGCTTATTTTTCACATGTATGTTGTCATCCCCATCCATGAACCGGATTGCCATGTCATACGTCGTCTTTGGACCATCATCAGAAATCACGCACTCTACCTTCGGCGGAGTGCGTGTCATCCTGTTAGCCATCATGACAGGACGCTCAACCATGGCCTTCTTCTTTGGAGGACGGCCTTCACCGTCATCGCATCCCATGCCATCGGCCACAACTGTGTCAGGGACCTTGCTGCTCAACACATGCTCTCCGCAAGCCTTGTCACGCGCAAACAGTTGAGTTGCATCATCAAACCAAGGTAGACTTCTCCCCTCCAACTTTCCCTGCTCGGGGTTTTTGCTACGAACTTCCTCCCACTTCTCTGGTGACAGCTGAATCATCCATGTACGATGGTTTAGACCAATCCCAGATTGACCCACAAGTCTGTGTGCCAACTTCCACCTACTAGCAATGTTGGCAAGACGTGAGCGAACCTGAACACGTGTCAGCTCCTCGGTCATGCAGAACTCGCGGCTGAGGTTCGGTGCGATGCGGTCATGGAGCTTGGCCATCCAATCACTGGTCTCGTGGAACTCTGCGACGTACGCCACCGCCATGCGCACAAGCATGCAGTCGTGCTCGGTGGTCCAAAAGTGTTTCCCGATACCGCCAGCCATGGTCCGATCTGAAGCATCACCACCCATGCTTGATGGCATGTGCGAGGTAGCAGCCATCGTCGGATGGCACTTCGCACGCCGTGCTTGCTCGTTCTAGCCAGGTAAAGGGGCAATTCCAGCTTGGACATAGCGATGCAAAAACGGCGCTATGGGCACGTGTTGTCCGTGAACCGCTGCGGATACGTTGTCGCAGACCAATGGTGACTGGTTGAACTCGACCTCTCCACCGCAGTCCTCGAACGCACCGTCACGGTTGCGACTCATGTGTGCAAGGTACGGCATGTTGTCAGCTGCAATGGACTCCAGAGGACGTGCTAAGGTCGCACTTCCTTCGGCAATGGAAGGGGAGGATGACAGGGTTGGCATGGTGGCAAAACGACCGATGGAGTTTGAACTGGAGGGTGCAGTCATCGTGTGTGGACGGGCGAGGTTGACGAGTGTAACAACTGAGTGACAGACAGGTTGGTGTGGGTTGTGTCTTTGTGCATGACGAGCTAGCTCCTCGAGTCGCCGACCATGTTGTGCGCCTCGGAGTCGCGCCCCGACGCATGTCGTGCATCGGTTCAAACGTTTGCATTTGGACGTTCGAATTGGGAATAATTCGTCAAAGCACATCTTCCCAAACATACCGTCAGATTAATTAAAACACATTTTACGATACATTTCAAAGTCACTGAAATTCAGTCACGCAATCGGACCTTCACGACAGGATTCGTCACTTTTTTTCAGCGGGATCCGTTAGAGTGGGCCTCGTGACTCGGCTCAAATGAAGGATGAAGGCTTCATCGACCGCGCATTTGTGCCCGAAAGTCGCAAATGGGCTTGGCGGGTTCACTAACTATTTCGACAACCTCGCAAATTTCGCACATGTCCATGTCAGCTCGCGAGGCCTACGTGGCCGACGGGAGAGATGGCTTAATACAAAAAAAAAGTCATAAAGGAATGCGACATACGTGTTCTGCTAAATTCAGTGGAGGTGAAAATGCCGGGAAATTCCCTCACCACCTCGCAGGCAGGAAATCACCGGATACCCCTAATTTCGAATGATCATAGCAAAAGCAATAACACTTCCACAATACTTCTTCTCTGGCCCCATTTATGGATTTTACTGCCCCAATTTACAACTTCATATTTATCCGTTCCAAATATACCGATTTCCACACTTTTCAAATGGTTTAAATTTCAAAGAAATCTCCCAATAATTTTACCTGAAAAAAACAGAGATTTAATTGAGGAACAATGGATACGTCATCTCCGAGGCCTTGCAAAAGCAACATCTTGGAGGAGACATTCCAAAGGTGTGGTTTTAAAAAAATCTCCAGCTGATGGAGAACAATTGCCATAAGTCGCATATTACGGTCCTCTTTGAACCGTCGATCCATTTTTTGAAATATGCGTGATTGATCAATCTCCAACGTCGTTTCCTAATGCATGTGTCAATCAACTCCAGCTCTTACTTTAGGGGTTCATGGCTTTGGATTTGCAGCTTGGGCTAAAGAGGTCGGCGTTAAAACAACTAGAATCATGGGGGTGATATAAAAGTGAATACAAAACTAGGGGGGATTCAAGAGGACCATTGAAATGGGGGCAATTCAAAATGATTTTCCAAAACTAGGGGCAAGATACCCCCTTGCACCGCGTACACATGCCCCTAAACACATCGCATGGGTTTTTCTATGTTTTCATTTGTAGCCTACCACGCGTCAACCTAAAAAATGCTACGTTTTATGGCAGATGATACTTTGTGATACGTTGCTATCGAACATAAGTCCGCACAGGGGCAATCTTTTTCCTGAAATCCATGGACCACTCAATGTTGACTTCCGGGTTGTACGCCGTCTGTGCAAGGATTTATGACAGGCTCCCTTGACCTTCATTGTTCCGTTGTATAAGACTTTGACAAAATCAACCACAATCTAGAAGTTTCGACAGAGCTGTCGAGATCCATATCAATCCTTTGATGTCTTTTTTATGACTTCTTGACACCAAAGGGCCTTTCTTAATATGCTCCTCAATATCCCTATCATCCACCAACTTCTAAGCGAAGTCCTTAACGTAGCCTCTGATGACGCCGCATCATATACGCCACTCGACTCAAGGGTCCAAGGCACCAAGTATGCCTCATTCTTATTTCCATTATTACGTATGTGCTTGATAATTTTGACACCTGTCATCAAAGTACACCTAGTGCTAACTACAAGTATTCCCACTGTTCCTCTTCCTCTAATCATCTTCTGCTTTACGTTTTATAAATGTTCAACATCTATGTTCCATTAGATGCAACGCTTGGTGTCAAAGCACAGTTGTATTGGAGGGCAATTTGAAAACTTTACTCCTAGGCGACAACCTCACACAAGTCTTCTTTGCATCAGTGCAATCCATAAGATAATGGACCTCACAACAACAAGAATAAAGGGAGCGAGCACACCCGATGATGAGCGGCGGTAAACCGGCAAAGAATCCAGTGATGGAGGATCAGCAATGAGCAATTCACAGTGCTCTCCAGGTGACCTAAGCGAAGACAAAGGCCGGCTTCATGGCAAATGGTGTAGCTTCGATGACTCAGATGGACAATCCAATGATAGACCCCTCAGGCTCGACAACCCTTTGCCCCTGCCTTTGCCCATCGGGGAAAGACCTGGCACGATGGGAGGAGGTGCCAACCGCAAGGCTGCATTGAATATCCATACACAAGAAGATGTAGAACAACCATTAGTTCCAATAACTCACCATGGAGTTGTAGGAGCAACGGAATGGACACAATAAAGCAGTGCTCTGTAGAGGAACAATCAAGTCTTTTTACAATATCATATCCCACCAACACTTCCCCAGGTCGTGCAATTCTACCAACTCAAAAGCACCTATGGTTCGGATGTGGCTGACGATTTTGGAGGTGTATTTCACCATTGCTTTTGTTGGAAAATATCTAAAGAAACCTGACGTTGCAGCTTCATTTTTCTGTGACATGGTGTTGAGTTCTTGCTATAATACGAGGGACATCCAACAACAGTGGGAGACTGGTAAAGCTAAATCAGTGGCACATGCAACCTCCCTCACATTGTCAACAACGGGAATTCTACCTCTGGAGTGCATAAACAAGATGTCAATATATTTTTTTACTCCAAAAAAATGGATCAGTTTTATGTGTGCCTCTCTTTCACAATTTGCAAAGCCAAACACGGTGGAGATCTTTGAGATCAGCTTTGAATATGACATCGAGAAAATTTCTAGAAAAGAAATTAGCAGATACTCAAAGTTAGTGATTAGACCATATGGCTTTGACCAGCGTGGTTCTTGTTGAATAAGAATTTCACTCGTATGGTTGTCCTCAAAGAAATACAAGGAGTTCAACGGGTATTACAAAATATAATTCTTGTTCATTGACCCATCTGGGCAATGACAAATCACTTTAATATTCTTCGTAGCCTGTAGCGGCTAGCTATGTTACATGGAATTGGAGTGTAGCGGCATAGGTCTAGGAAAAAATTTTGGCAAAGAAAATGACTAAAAGAAGTCACAGGGTACTATTGGTAGGACAACATGCGAACCAACATTGTAGATAAATGTAAGATATGCCACGTGTGTCAACACTAAAAAGTTGAGCTTCAACTGCTACACTAGCCCAAAGAATTGTGACTACATATCTCTATAAACTTCATGACAGGTTTATCTGTCACACCATGAGACTTTGTCACAGTTCTTGTGGTGGTTTACTTCATCTCAAAGTTGTGGCACTTCATCCTTACAAAGAGAATGGTCATTGTCGAGGAAACTGCGCAATTATTCCTCAACAATATCATCCGACAATTCAGCATTCCCTCCCCGATCACATGTGATAGAGATCAAAGGATCACCAACAGATTATAGCAGTGATTTCTGACTTGCTACGTCCATCAGTTCCAAAAATCAGTGACCTTCTATCCTTAGAGTGAGTGCATCGATTGCATTCTGAGGGTAATTTCTCCAAATATTTTTTTAATCACATGGCACAAATTGGATGATCAAGTAACCAACTGTCGCTCTTGCATACAACTCCACAACCTTCACAATGATGGGAATATCTCTATGTGAATAATTACATAGAAAATATTGTACCAAGATGACAGGTCTACAAAGTTCAGAAAATGATATCCAATAGATATTTGTACAAGGCTCGCTAGACGCCTGAAAATAATCAAGCAATCATAAGGCGAGATGCCGAAAAGCATCGGATGGACACCTAATTTCACATCAATGAATGCGTCTTACTAAGCTTGATAAACATCCAATTGCGAGGGCAAAACTATGCAAATCAAAGACTTAAGTGGTTGGGGCCGCTTGACATTGGGGAAATTTGGAGACCTACCTCCATCCGGTGTTCCAAAGAAATTCACTTTAAAAACTATCTAGACCCCAGTGAGCATTTCACTAGTATGTTAGAATGGCAACCAAAGTCACGTTTTAAGAGATTTTTTACAAATTTTCTATCTTTGTAAGATTTCCAGGCCTTCAAAATATGTAGACAGTGCTCCTTTGCTGTACAGCAAGCACCGAGTTGTCATAAAGATAAACGACAACAAATTCATTCAGTTGAAACTTGTGAGTAGTGGTGTTTTGCTTCCTTACATGTTGTTGGGATATCTTTGAGTCCAATGGGCATATGCATAAACTGCAAGTGTCCTTAGGAAACGCAAAATTTTGTTCTTATGATGTCTTTATCCAATACGCTGATTTGATGATAGCTGCTCTACAGGTCGATGTTTTTGGAAAATCTTTCTACTTGAAGTTGGTCAAAAAGTTTGTGAGCTCACGAAAGAGGGTGTTGATTCTTGATGGTGATATTTTGTTATGCCCTCTATTCCACACTCATTCACATTTTGTTGGCCTTCTTCTTGAAAAAATATTCCAAAGCTACCGATGGTGGCGTAATTTGCCTCGTTAATACCTAACGAATGACCTCGTCAATCGCATCCAGTAGGTCCCATGGATCTTTGACAAGCTTCAAGGCTGTTTGATGATCAACACTATGGTCAGGAGGTTATTCGAGAGGCAGTTATTCTAGGAAAACCCATTTGAACTCCTTGGCAATAAATATGAATTCCTCGAAGAAGGTTGCAAACCATCCATGTTTTGGGGCTGATGATGTTGTTGAGTTAGTTGCTTCCCTATCTTGTTCCCTTTTCTTGATCATTGTGGATTGACCATGCATGGGCTCTAGATTCAGGGTACCCCTATGCCATGTAAGGCATAATTGTATTTGTGTATCGTGTTGTGGCTGTTGCAACTTCCTATGGTGCTTTCAATTTTTCCACTTACCTTAACAGTTGCTACGTCAATGTTGGCTTGATGAGATGTAGAAGACGTGTTTGTCCATGAATGCTCACCTAAACCACTCCCAATTGATGTATCAACTTGCAGGTTGCGCTCGTATTGAATACTATGCCCAAGGATGATTTTGTGGTCATTCATTAGACACATTTTCTAGACCATTTCACCATGAAGATATTGGATCTACAGCCGTAGTGGTTCAGAAAATCAACCGTTCTACAATGGTCCATCCATGGTTTTTTTTTCCACACACCTCTAGTTTGGTACTCAGATGGAGCCTCCAAACCATGTTGTTTTTGAAAAAACTGTGAGGCCCCCTATCCATTAACAATTGTTATTTTCGGCTTCAACAGTCCCTCGGTTGCACTCGTGGCAGTTTGGTCATTTGGTCATCCTCTTATTCCTCATTGCGATTTGCAATTTCAAGAACCCTCATATGCAACATTGAGATTCAATCAAATGAATGATCGCTCGATATGAATGTTTCCCACTAGATAGGAACCTTGCCTTGTCTTTCATTATGTCTCGATTCCTGAATTGGTTTATGTGGCTTCCATGCCGTGCCTGCCTGTTGTAGCCGCCTTCAACAGCTATATGAAACGTGGCCCAACTTCCTGCAAGTCAACCACATTTGTTGCTCTCACTAATAAAGAATTTTGATTTTCATCGGGTTGGATGTCTCTGTAGATTGGGTATTTTCTTTACCGCCTAAAGAACTATACCCTTTGGGTTGCCAGCCATTTGACTCTTTCATATGAGCTTTGTAGTCAGTGCGGTCAATCCGGTCAGCTACTACGATCATTTGCCAGATATGGGGACTTCTTTGTTTATATCATGTTTGGTGTAGTTCCTATTGTGTAACTGGAGTTCATTCAGGGTGATGTCACTGCTAGTGATAACTTCACATACACTTTGTGTACACTCTATCACACTGACTGAATCATCAAAGCTTGTAATATGCCTAGGACATTTCATCAAGCTTCTAGAACATGCATGGATTGCACGAACAAAGTTGTTCCACTCCTTTGATAGATGCGGAGAATCTTGCCACACTGGATTTTTCTTCTCGGGAGGTAGAACACATGCACTTGACACCGTGAGAGCAGTCATATGAGCTATTTACCATGCTTGAACTGTATCTTACTTTTGTCTGATGGAATTGGATTGGCCCACCAACTCAGTGGCGTGCCACACAGAATTGAAGGAATAAGATTGGTTTTCCTCTTGATGTTGTTGATAGCAACAATGTTGAAATGCACCTCAAAACATGTCACTCATATCAAAACTATTCATCTCTTAAGATTTGTGGGGTGAAATAACTTGGTGAGTGCCAGTCGGGTCCAGGGTTCACTTGAGAGTGAAAGATGGGTACACTTACCGCATACCCACTGTCCTCGTAACTAAAGGACGTCGTTCCTAGTTTTCACAGAAAAAGAACAGGAGGGCCACTTTGGCAGAAAATAACTATAACGTTCACGAAATGTAGATGATACTTCCGAGGGCCATTGTTTTAAAACAAATACTTTGGATATCCACCATGCCAAAAATCGTATGGAGGACGATGCAATTCTCTGCATACCCACTTTCCACACCGGCCAGCGTAACACGTAAGCATTGAAACAGGACCCCACGGTAGCCTCACGTAGCGAGGATGGCGTGGCAGTTGACAATTCCAGTACACCACACATTTCCAAGATTCAACCCGGACTTGGCGTTATTGTCATTATGGGCTAGCATTGGTCCAGTGCATAAGCGACACTCCTAAGTGTCCAATGATCTTGCGCAGCTCAACCGCCTTTTGCGAGCACCATCCATTCCGTGCAAATTACATTACCAAGCAAACCTCACTGCGTAAACCATGGGAATCATCGTTGAACCGAAAAGTAGTATGTCAAACAAGGGACAGTGCTCAAAGGTACAGTCCGCGTCCGGACGTCCGGTCGTCTGGTCCACAACACCTTGCGTCGTGTGCCTCACCCTTATTGGGACGTGTATTATACGGCTAACCATCGCAAACTGTTCGGTTTGTTGCGATCCACTTGTGAAATTCATTGGTGCACGGAGCCATGGTTCCCGCATGCGGGGACCGCGCGCCACATAAAATGGTCGTCGCTGACGTCTACCTATCTCATCATAGGTACACCTAATCCATCGCATAGCCATGGCTACCGACGGCGACACTAGTGATGTTCCGATGGGCCACGCTGATGGCATCAGGTCGGTGCGTGGGGTGGAGAAGCAGCATTGCAGAGAGCTGCCATGTTGCATCCGTGGGAGGCTGCTGCTGCATGGGCCACCATCAAGGCTGAGTTTGATGAGTGGGTAACGCGGAACGGGATGCCATTGTGGAAATCCACACCACCTGAACCAGAAACGATGGTTTGGATCCTGGGCAGGTGTATGCCCTCTCCTCGTCCACCCAACACTCATGACCCGTGGCAGCCCTGGCTATACACAGAACCATCCAGCCCTTAGCGAGGCAGAGAGTGAGCATGCGTCATTTGTACATTCGAATGAAAGTGGGCCGTGTGCAGCACAATTTTATCCTTTGGACCTCCAAGTATGCCGGATACTGGACATGTGGTACATTTTTCTACTGTTTATTGAATTATTTGACCACTGGTTAAGTCTCCTTGGAGGCCTCTGAGTCCCACATAGCGGCCATGAGCCCTTAGTGTGGCAGGGAGTGGTCATGCGTAATAGGTTTGCACGAGTAAGTTGTCGGTGTGTCCACTAATTTTCTATCATTCTAAGAGTAACCCTTCATATAGTGGACATGTAGTAAATTTATGAACGGTTTTATGAACTTGTTCACCACTGTGTATGTGTCATGGAGGCCTGTGGTTTGTCTCATGGAAGCCCTCTGTGTGGTGGATAGCCGTATGCACACACTTCACCAATAACTTCCTTTAGTGTGGCCTGCGTAGCGCATTCACTCTTAGCAGCACCTACTTCAAACTATGGTGGACAGTGTACTGCCTAATAGTGGCTCTAGACCAAAATAAACGAATGTACTATCAATGACCAAGGCTACTTCGCTTGTAATTAGCGACCAGAAGCAGCAAGCACAAGAGCGAGTGGAGAATTCAAATAATAATGTGAGAATCTTTCAAATCATCACGCCCAGTAAAACAAAGGTGCTGAGTCACATGTACTGATCCGCAACTGAACGTACATTGGTAAGCCGTGCACAAAAGAAATGACTTCACAAGCAGGGCACTCTACACCTTCACTGAACTCTAAGCATACATCATGGAAGACTTTCCCAACGGGGGACGCACACATGCCTGTGCATTGTTGGCCACTTGATATCTGTCCTCCTCCACCTCTCTCTTTCCTAGGTTGAGATTATCCATGTTGGAACACATGACTTTTGCATCCCTCACCGCACATCCCGCGTCGTGGGCCACATGTGATCTGACCCTGTGTCGGTGCACTTTGAGCCTTGGTTGTCGCTTGACCACCGTCTTTAGCAGGACATGGATCTGCGTCACCTGCACAGATCACCAAAAGCAAAGAAAACAAAGTTGAGGTTGTTGAATACAAATGTTATTCACCATGGGCCATGAATGCATGTCACACATTACATCATTACATATGTTCACACACAACGGCCGTTGTGCTTCCGTTTGCGTTACGTTGGTTCTTCGTCCCCAGAAGAGTCCGAGTGGGAGGAGCCATCATTTCACTCCCACTCTTCCGTCTCAGTTGTCTCATAGTCTGATGTACTGTCCTCATCTGACCAGTCTGATGAGGAGGTATCGTTGTCGGGTGCATTCCTTGCTGCACCCGCTGGACTCCCAGGGTTGTCATCCTAGGATGAGAATGCGAGGTCTACGGCTTCACCCGCTCCTTCACTTTCATCTACGTCACCATGTGCTGTGCCTGCTGCTGCTGTTGCCGTACCACTTGCATCACCAGTTTCACCTGTCGCGGCAGTTGCATATGCCTCACCTGCTGCATCACCACTTTCACCTGTCGTGGATGCTACTGCAGCCACAGCAGCCTTGTCCGCCACATCACCACCACCCCCGTTAGCACTGATCGTGACTGCTACTGGTACTACTGCTGCAGAAGCCACTGCATCGCCTCCATGTTGTCATCCACCATCACCTCGCACTCCGCGTCCCGAGGCAAGCTGTCTGGCACGAGCTGCTACAACATTAGCTGACGAAAGAGCAGGTGGGTTGGTGCATTTCTGCGGGCCATGTCCAGCTAGCCCGCAAATGCTGCAGATGTGGTCCCTCTTGTGACGCTCGTACCGGTCCTTGCACTTAGACTTCGGCCTCCCAGCACCACGCTTCGAGCCCGGTGGGCCCCATCCGTTGTCTGCGTACTGCACCTCGCGGGGATTCAGCCCTGGCATGGGATGAAGGTAGGTCCTCTTCCACGCCATCTTCGTCGAGTGGATGTCGACGTATATCTCGAGGTTGACACCAACATCAAGCAACAGGCTCACTGCGTGCTGAATCCGTACTCGGCCCACTGGCCGCAACTTCACTTCTTAGCATTGCAGTCCACCTCTCGCCCGGAGAGACTCTTGGGACCTAAGACCGTCCTAGAGAGCGGACCAGCCGGGATGATGTCGTACTCCCTCGCCTTCTGCATGTAGTTCTTCACTTTTGCATCCGCAAAGGGGGCCAGCGCCGTTTCACAGTCATGCGTCTGCTCCCACCGCTCTGTAAATAACTTCTGCACCCACACGTACACCTGGACAAAGTATTGAAAGGGGTACAGATGGCGGAGGTCCATGATACGTGCGTTCAGTGACTCTGCCGCGTTGCTGGTTGTGTGACCTCCATGTGCCACGGGGATGTAGACACAACTCCACGTGTTGAGCAGAATGCAAGGTTCTGCTCCACCGTCGAAAAGGTATTGTAGACCCTAAGCGAAGGCCTTGGCCAACTCCTCCTGTGTGCGCTGAACTCCCTTGCGGTGAAGGCATGTGCGATTGTCCTGAAGAGGTTTGCGGCGACACGACCCGCTATGGACTTCACGTTCTCGCGGATGTGTTGCGCATAGTACGTGTGCGTAGCACTGGATAATTCTCGATCCACAGCAACAAGGAGCTCGGCGTCATGGTCGAAGACGACAGCTATCCCACGGTCGAGCGCCTTGGGATATGCTTGAGACAGCTGCTACACTAACCAAGTCCATTGTCCTCGTCCTCATGTCCACACAGCACCCACGCCATGGGCACGGAATGGTTGTTGGCATCCCAGTACTGTGCAATCAGAAGAACCTGCTTGAACCCATTTTTGAGGAACGTCGCGTCCATCGTCATGATGTACCGCACATGGTTCCACCCTTCCCGACAAGCCCCGGGTGCCACAAAGGCTCGGCAAAACAGCTTCTTCTTGTCTTGCTCTACGGATGCAAACATCCGGGGGTCCACTCACTTCAGCTACACGACATACATGCCATGGGGATGATCGTTCAACACACTGTTTTGTAAGAGACGCGTTGACGGATGGAGAAGCAGAAGCGGAGGTAAAAATTACTAACCTCCACAATGTAGGCTAGGAAGAGGAACCACGATAGTTTCTTCTCGGCCATTAGCTTCTCTTGGGCCGCCTTCTTTGCATGGTACACCACCGAGTAGTGCACTTTCTCTCGTGTGCCAGCCTCGACAATCTGCTACACTGCCTTTGTGTTGGTCGACGGCTTTTTCGTGATGGCCTGCTCAATGTACCGCAACACCCATGCAGCTCGACGCGCCTGGTTGCCCTTCTTGGTGGTGGGGGAGCACTTGTGGCCATCCGCCAACTCGATCACGGCAACGTTGCCATACTTGCGCTGAAAGCGCGCCTTCAGTAGCCATGGGCAGCTTGCAGTCTTCCACAATCTGCAGCGGACTTCGAGGCGAGTGGGCTCACTGCGGACCCAGGAGACCGGCATGCCGCGGTCGACTGCGTAGTCTTGGACGGCTTCGCGACAGGCCTCCATGTTGAGAAAGGCCCACGCACCTAGAAAATCTGTGCATCTTCCTTTGCGTCTACGTGCACGAGCAGGAGCAGCTTCGACATCTTTGCCAGTCTTCTCCGGTGGAGGGGCGGCGTCTCCTCGTCAGACGACCCTATACAAGGGACATAGACGGAAAGATTTTATACACATGTACCGAATATAGGGACAAAAGATACTGGTATGAGTTGGCTAGCGGGCAGCGTACTTCGGCATAGCAGGAAGCCCAATTCCGTCGGAGACGACACCATGTCTACATACAAGGTGGGTTCAACCCACACGCTAACCACGAAACGGACGAACACGATGACTGCCTCCAAGTCGCATCGTGCACTCTTCAACATGGTTCGGGGAGTGCAGATTCATGCGCTCCACGACATTGACGTGACAGTTCCACTCGTGTTCCTCCCACTCAGTCCAAAGGAAGGATGAGTCAGGGTGGTAGCAGGAGACAAGGACCTCGGGAGGATCGTCGTCGTCGTTGTCCGGGTAGTCGCCCCCAGTGTCCTAAAAAGTGGCGGCCATGTTGGCCAACAGTGGGTATAACAATGTATATCATGCATTGTAATATGCATCATACCCACCTTTTACACTTGGAAAACCCGCTCGTAGTTAGCGCGAGGAGGAGGGTCATCCTGAAGATAGAGGCCGGTTGCGACGAAACGGCGACATTGGAAGTGCATGTCGAATACACATCTACAATGGCTCGACGGTCACGACCCCTACTCATGAGGAGAGTGAACGTCCACATGACATGGCATTTGACCGACTTACCATGACGACAACCGTCGCGCCCCATGCATGCTGTGTAAAGACGTACGGAGTGGTGAAAAAACTATTAATCCTATCATACATCTGGGTCATAACCTCTGATGAGGGGAGGCATGTCAACTTCGAGGGAATGACAGTGACATCATGTTGTTTGTCCTTGAAATATCCATCAGTTGGCACCGTTGGCATGTGGACAAGAAGAGGCAACATCCACCTAGCAACATGTTGTGTCATCGAGATATGCTACGATTAGAGTATGTTCGCGTGTTCACGAGGTCGACGGAAACGCCCGCAAGACGCAACATCATGGCACGTTTAGCGTTGCCTCTGCATGTTCGGCGAACAAACAATATGACTCTGGTTTTGCAAGTGACGCACGTCATGCTGTTGGCGATCGTTCCAAAGTTAGAGCCCCCTATTGAAAGCATGAAAGAAAGTAAGGAACAAGGGTTCATTTTTACACATATTTGTTATATCAGAACTAGTGTAACGGGTCGAGTCTCCAGCTCCTGCTCTGAAGTCGTCGTCGGAGTTTGCTGAATGGCGTTCTTAGTCTATGTCAGGGGTTTTCGCCCTTTGCAGGACTGAGGGGCAACCGTCATCAATGACCCAGAGCAGGGAGACTCAAATATTTCGAGTCTCTGGAGGTCCATTTCCGTTTTTAACCCTACTCCTGGTTTTGGGACCCAAACCGGGGGTTTTTACTTCAAACTCGTGTGTTCACACGAGTTATTTCGTTTATTTTATGTTGAAGTTCTTCGCAAACAAACTTCGATTTACGTTTTGCCGTTCTGGCGCGAAATCGTCGCATGCGAGGCACGCTGGCGATTTCGCGCCAGTCCTCTCGTCCTCACCCTCACTCCCCCTGTCCCTCGTCCTCGCTTGCTTGTTTGCAAGGAGGGCAAGGGGGGGCGAGGGCACGAGGCCACGAGGCCTTGCCCTCGAGGCCCTCGTGGCCTCTCAGCCGCCGATCGGGCTGAGGCCGCGATCGGCGGCTGGCGGCTGGCCGCAGGCCGTCTAGCCGGCCGGCAGCGAGCTGGCCGGCGGCCAGGAAAGTGCTAGCTGCCGGCCAGCCCTCGCTGACGCGAGGGCTGGTGCGCAACCAACCCTCGCTTCAGCGAGGAGGGAGGGCCCGAACCGGCCCTCCCGCTACAACTAGTGCTTCGGTTGAAGACACCAGAAAGGCACTTGAGTCGGGCATGAATTCATGGGTTGTAGAAATGATGATAAAATTTGCTCAAAATTAAAAAATAATTTGTCAGATACCCACAGTCTTCTAACTAATTTGTATGGAACCGGTGTAGCATGAATTTGATTGCAATAGTGGGTGTGACATGCATAATCTCAGGCGCTTCGAGAAAAGTGGCTACAACACGCATCTTTTGTGCAAAGTGAGTATCGCGTCGAAAATGTGCGAGAAATGGCCAGGAGAAAAATCGGATGCCCAAACAGTGGGTATAACGGAATTAGGCCGGTGAAATATTCCTTTTTAAGCACTTCTTCCCACGTGCACATATTTGTAGCTCCTTTAGTGTAATAGTGTGTTTTTCTGGCCAATGCCTCCTCGTGTAGTGCCATGTGTTGCCTCGACAGGAAACTATGGAGGCTATGGGATCATCGATCTCAAGGGGTCCAACACTAGATCTGCCTATGGATTCATCAGTTCTGCGTTGTTTGTCACGAAACCTGCTCCATACATTGCCTAGGTCACTTGGAGACCATTTAATATTGCTTCGAGCTGCCCCTATATCGCCAAAGTCTTTGCCGGATTATCGCTGCTCGTTGCCAGGTATTCTTGATCCTTTCACTTTCGTTGTCACGAGGTCTCCAATCTTAAGGATGGTGGGGAGGCGCGGAATATGTACATGATGTTGAGACATAGGAGTTAATTCATTGGTTGGATCTTCTTTTTATTCTTTAGTAATTGGTCTAGGAAAAACTACCTCCCACTAGGCTCCTTCTGCTACTCTAGCAACTATTTATCGGTTTCCCTACATCCACGTTGGTAATATGTGCTTTGTAAAATATAATTCTGTTTGAAAATGGATTTACCACGGCGCCATCATCATGCCTCTACCGTCGTTAGTTCGCAAATACATAAACCATTGGTCGTGAATCCAAGGTGAGTGGTAGAACAACTTTCACATAGAGGTGGCACTTTGCTATTATTGGAATAGTCCTCGTGTAGCACAGAACAGTCCTCGCCCTCCATAATACACATGTTTGAAAGTCAAGATTGCCCCTGTAGCACAAATGTGCTCTAGAACAAAATTTTAATCCTAGTAGAATGTGGACAGTAAACCAATAGAGGTTGTAGAGAAATAGGTAATCTAGGAAACAGGTTTACTTGAGTTATTTGTGTTAAGCAGTAAGGATACTTGGATGAAATTTTTTGGACTTCACGAGCGCATACATACATACGAGGGAACAAGAATGAGACATCCTTGGGATCTTGAGCCTAACAAAAAATTCCTACATTACGCCGTGAGTGGCTGCTTTAAGAAAATCCACCAAGAATTTAGGGTGTTCCAACGATACCGAGTTTTTTTTTTGTATTTTCTAACACCGTCAAGTAGTCATGTCAATAGATCGATATGATTTGTGGCATTTTGGTCAACACTTATGGAGAGTAGTCAAACCCGTCCAAACCTTCACAAATAAAACATAAGAGGTTGAAGCAACTGGCAAAACTGACCTCAACCAATTATTGTGAAGATGTGGATTCCATCACGTAGTGTGGCATGAATGCAAGAAAGGATTCCCACATGCATGATTAATGTAATGCATAAATACCATTTCATTTCTGGTATATGAATGTAATACCAGGAATGCAAGTATTGTATCACCTCCACAATGTGCACTATGAAAACATTTTGCATGGTAGAATACTCCTTTTTTTGGGTTCCACAACTTTTGAAAGCTACTTCAATGTTGGGTTTGAAACATGTCAAGGAGAATATACAGCTGAGGTCGGCATTCGACATTTTGAACCTTGCCACTTGGCTCGGTCAGCGACCTACGACCGTGCGCATCTTCTCATGGGAGCAAGATCTGCGATTGGACGTCGATTTCTTCCAAACACCGGCAGTCACTCTTTTGATTAAAAGCTTCTGCCAGCGTGATACCCTCGGGTTCTCAAGGTTGCAGCACAGGTTCCCTCACCTTTAAGGCTGCCTAGGTCACACACACACACACACACACACACAATACCAACAATAGGAGATCACGGATTTTTTCACTCTGATTAGAATGAGCTAATGTGGTCACTCAAATGCCAGAAATGAAAATGAATGCATTGCCACAGAAAAAAAGGTGAAGTTTTGTATGTATTTTGCACTTTATGAGCCATTTGCCTCGTGTTCCAAAATGTTATATAATTTGTCCATGTTCATTTGAAATAGAAGTAAAAAGTACCTTCTTTAAAACATGTACAAATCTTATAGATAATATGACCTGCCTCGTTCTCATTTTGTACTTGTTCAAATGTACTCGACATTTCTTACACTTGTAAACAAAGTATAATTTTCAGTAAGCACAAATGGTTCAAACAATCATTTACCCCAATTATTGATTGTTCTGAAACTTCTACCTGTTCACAAGCCAAATTTTTCTCAGTGTTACACTCGGAATAAAATGGAAAAGTACTAAAGTGGCAGCCGGAAGATTTACTCCAAAGCTATGACCTCGAGAAAGCCTCCTGTACTTCTCCACCACCCATAACATTGCATACTTCACGATGATGACGGTGAAAGGAGCATGCATTCCCAAAAACAAGCAATGGTGTTTTGATGAATACTTCAGCATTTGATGGATGGTATCAAGCAGTTGACAACTCTCTCCAAGCAATCTAGGAAGCACAAGTAACAATAATTACACTAAATACCACATCACGGATGACTCCTACAGCCAATCCGGTGACGGATCCCCGAGGCTCTACAAATTTCCCATCACTTGGCATGATGGAAAGTGGTACCGAATGACAGGCTTGCATTGATGATGACCCATACCAGAAGCTCTTAGGACTTAAAATCCTCAACAACTATATGCTCCAACAACTCGCCACTAGAATATAGGAGCTACAAAACATGAGCGCACAGTAATCAGTTCTCACCAAAAGGAAGAACCAGTTATCCATTGAATACCAAGTCCAGGCGACACAACCCGGGTTGTTTCATCTTGTAGGTTTTAAAGCACCAAAGGTTCGGATGCGAATTATGAGTTTGGAGAAGTACGTCACCGCAATTGAGGTTGACAATCATCAATGGAAGACTGAACCCAAAGCTAGGCTTGTGTATGGTATGACCTTCAGCTCATAATCTGAGCTACATCCAAAGGAAGTAAGATACTCATTTTGTAAGCTCACAAAGTTACGTAACTGCTCTCACATTGTGGATTGTAGAAGTTCTACCTTTGATTGTATCGAATTAAAGTGGCAAGACTTGCTAAATCTACCGTAAATCTTGAAGGACTTTACACATTCCGCTCTCCCACATTCTGAAAATCTGAACAACTTTTTTATGTACGATAAAAGGGTCAAAATGTTACGCCATGCGAATTGCACATGGTCAACATAGATTATGTGCAAAGCAAAAGAATATCCGAGGAATCGGATAATTTGTACGTAGTAGTGATTGAACTTTGATGACAAGTGTTGAACATGTCAAGCACATATACACNACGTAACTGCTCTCACATTGTGGATTGTAGAAGTTCTACCTTTGATTGTATCGAATTAAAGTGGCAAGACTTGCTAAATCTACCGTAAATCTTGAAGGACTTTACACATTCCGCTCTCCCACATTCTGAAAATCTGAACAACTTTTTTATGTACGATAAATGGGTCAAAATGTTACGCCATGCGAATTGCACATGGTCAACATAGATTAGGTGCAAAGCAAAAGAATATCCGAGGAATCGGATAATTTGTACGTAGTAGTGATTGAACTTTGATGACAAGTGTTGAACATGTCAAGCACATATACACAATGCTGAGAATGAGAACATGGCTAATATTGCATCTTCAGTGCTTGAACCGAGCACCATGTGCGATGCCACATTGTGAGTGGTCACTTCAAAAAACGTTGCCAAGAATCCGGGGTGAGAGAAAATAAAGGCGTGGTTTCATATATGCCTAGCACCGTCAAGAATTCCACCATAAATTGTCAAAATAATGATATGGTTTGTGATCATTGTCAACCCTTCTCAAAGATGGTCAAACGTTTTACAACCTACGGGAGCAAAAAACTGGAGGTCGGGGGAGGTTGCCCAAATTCCCTCGGCCGAGCATATATAACCAATCACCTCACCCTTGAAACTGTGTACAGAAAAGTGTATGGGGAAGTGAACAGAAAAGTGAACATTGATCGCTAACAAAAACATCTCTACTTCATAAGAATACCTGAACTCTTTTCATGTTTGACAAGGAATACATATGTGGGCTCTAGCCACGTGCCTTCATGTTCATAAATGTTGAAAAATCCATGGATACAGGAATACACTTTTGGATACACTGATTGTGGAGTGTATGAATCTGGGTCGATTAACTATACCTCCGGCCGAGCGACATAGAAATCACTTAGGTCGACGCACATTCGGCCATGAATTTAAGGACTGAAATGCCCACTCTCGGAGTTTAGGGACTCGTATATGTTTGGGACGTAACACTTCCCCCTTTAAAGCCGTGAAGTCTTGTCATGTTAGTAGATACAGGCCGTTGACTGCGATAGGAACGGTTGAGTAGATGATCACCATCTCGGAGGTTATATTAGGTCTCCCAACCATAATGCCTGGTGTCAAAGCCGTGCCACTCGACCAGATACTCAATCATTTTCCCAAGATGTCAACGTCCGATGATGTCTTTAATTACATACTTCTTATCCTTGTCCAGTAGGATAGGAGGCAGAAGCGCGACGTCCCAACCGAGGACATTCTCGTTGGGATTCTGGCAGTGCTTGAGTTTGCAGACATGGAAGACTAGGTGGATCGTTATGTTGTCGGGTAAGTGAAGTCAAGCGGCAATTGGACTTTGTATTTTCTTGATCTCAAAAAGGCCCAATCATCAAACTTTGAGCTTTGCAAAGTCTTATGCATGGAGTTCGGTATTCATGGAGCTGATTATGATGCAATGGCCGATGCTGAACACGTTACTTCAGCAATGTCGATACACTTTTCACTTTACAATGGCTTTTGTCTTTTCAAGATTCTATTGTTTTCCTCCCAAATGCAAGACATATCCTAGCAAAGGGCATGAACCACGAGAATATCACTGTGGCTTTGAAGCCTTGCAACTGTGGCGGTAATTTTGCCATAGACCACCTCAAATGGAATGTTATCCATTACATTTGAAGTGGCAAATTTGTATGCAAATTTGGAAGTCCGCAGCATTGCCGTCCAATCAATGTGGTTTTGCTTGCATGCGGAAAATTGTTTTGAGGGTCTGTTTGGCCCACTCAGCTCGCATGCCTGTTTGAAGATAGAACACCGTTGATAGCTGGGATCTGGTAGCCATGTCACGATATCACTTTGCGGTAAGATTGGCTAGTGAAGCGACCGTATTTGTCATTGATGATGATACATGGCACACCGCAAAGCCGCACAATCTAATTCAGAAACAGTCATTCTGTTTATTCTGCGGTGACGATGGTCATCATTGGAACGAAGTGCGAAATTTTCTAAAAATGGTCCACCACTGCAAGGATTGTGTTCAACCTTTTGGAGTCGTATGCAACCCCATCGCAAACTCTATGCGGATTTCCATCCATGGATGTTTCGGAACAAGGATGGGTTGGAGTAGTTATTGTGGCTTTATATGATGAGATTTTTGCTGCTGATAGGTGTTGTATGATTTGTTTATGTTTTCTACATCAGTCTCCAAGCTTCTTTACCATATTTTCTTCACCGAAGTATCCGCCAAGACATGTATCGTGGTAGTCCCCCAGTAGCATTCATTGTTGCTCCTTGATTGGTCGTACAATGACCTTGCAAGAGAATTGTCATCGCCAATAGTAGTTGTAGAACCAGAACTTGGTCCTGTCGTATCCTCAGAACTCCTGAGAGCCCTTCACAGAAAGCATCACAAGGCACAGGTCTTGTTTCGTAAGGAACGTGTTGATCGTGACCACTTGGTCTAGCCGTTGACTCATAGCATCCACTAGATTTGTTTTTCCAGGTCGATACTTAATGTCGTAGTCCAAGTTAGACTCAAGGAATTCCATCCATTGAGTTTGTTTATGGCTCGGATATGGCTGAGAATTGAGTTAATAATGCCATGTTTTGAATTAATGTATGATTATTGTTATTTCCTTTTTGTGAGCTGTATAGTTCTTGCCTACATAGTTTTCGCCACATATGTGCGACCGGCTGTTCTCTACATTAACTGTCTTGGTGCAGAGCGGCTTCGATGGCTTGATCGGATGCGTTAGTAGGCATAACATATTCCCCTATTGGATTTTACGATCGTCAGATTGACACTGAGGTTAGAGAATTCCTCAAATAACTAAAATCTTCTTGTACGATGTCTTCCCAACTCCAATCGGTACCTTTACAAGTGAGATGGGAGAGAGGCACTTTCACTCGTGCATAGTCTTTCACGAATCAACGGTAGTACTTACAATATCCTTAAAATACATGGAAAACCCAAATGTCGGTCATCATCATCCAATCAACGACCTCCTCCAGTTTTGACGGGTCCATGGTGATCCGTTCACCACTGATGATGGGGCCCAAAAACTTGATCGAACGGCTACATAAGTCGGATTTTGGGACTTTAATGTATAACTTCTCTTTGTAAAATCTCAACAACATTTTTGAGATGTTCATTGTGCTTCTCCGTGGTGTGGTTTTACAACAGAATTGTTTCAAGGTACACGATGACGAATTCATCAAAGTACCGCCAAAACATGTCGTTCATTGCTGCCATAATCGTTGCGGGGACACTTGTGAGTCTGAATAGCATAACTGGTATAAAGGGACGTTTTTTTGTCCTTGTCAGATACGTGGATCTGATGCTACCCACTGCGTAGGTCAGATTTGGTGAAAGTTTTGCCCTAGAGAGTCGTTCAAAAAGTTCGTCTACTCATGGCAGATGAGAGCTGTTATTACTTGCGATTTAGATCAACCCTCGGTAGTCCATGCACATCTACAACTCACCGCTTTTCATTTTTACAAAAATTAGAGGAGCCGCATATGATGATGTGGATGGCCTCATGAACTCCTGTCCAAGCATCCCATCTAGCTACTCCATTGGTTTGGTTAGCTCATGGTCGCTCGTCCAAGTGGTCACTTATTATGCTATGTTGCTTCACGTCTATCTGATGGTCGATGGTTCGTTGGGGAGGTAACTCTAGGAGCAGTTAATTGGGAAACATCCCTTAAAACTCCTCGACTAGAGGTGCAAATTCCTTTGGGTTGGTCGCACACTTGTCAAGTGTCAAGGCCAACGTGGTTGTGCCTTCCACTTTGTTTTCTTTTGCTTTCCATGTCTCCAAGTGAACTAGCCACGCCTATGCTCTACTGCATAGATACCTCTTTGCAACATCCAGTGACATCTACTAGCATTTTGCGGCTGCTGTAACTTCCTCTGCTACTTCCACGTCTACTTCTTCCTATAATCACTGCTATGTTGTGGGTCGTTTGATCAAAGATAAGTACCGTTTTTTTCCATAATGATGATGTAGACTGATTTGCTACTCTGGTCTACCTATAGATTGTATTTTTACAAGAAATCTTGCTCACGGATGACTTTGTTGTCATTCATTCGGCAATTCCTCTAGAACGCTACGTCCCACAGATCCTTGATTTGCATTCGGAGCGATTTATGAAGTTAACAAATGTGCACTTGTACGTAGATGGTTTTCCAGTCAAACACCTCCTATTCGGGCTGCAAAACCCACCTCATAGGCCATGTCGTTACTTACAAAGTTTTGTGAAGATTCTCCATCATGCAATGTCGCTACCATTATGCAACTTTTATAACCCCTTGATTGTACTCGTACCAGTATCGCCAATTGATCCTCCTTGTACGCCTCATCGCACTTTGCGATATCAGAGATCCTCGTTTGCGGTGATGTCAGCCGATTCGATGGGCAACCCGTAATTGCAAGTTTTTCTTTCTACACACGAAAACTGCCGCCGAATCTTGCACTTTTTAGTTCCCTAACTACTCGCGTCCTCTTTGAATTACCCCATTTATGCCTTGTTGGTTTCGTCTTTGTTATTCACACGAGATGTGCCCAGGCTTCTTGCAAGTCCATCGAGCCGTTTATTGGTTGATTGACGGTGTCGATCTCCATCTGGCACGAGGTTTTTGTCGATTATGACTTCCCCCCACCACGATAAGAATTGTGACCTTGTGGTCGCCAGCCGTTGGATATCTGCATCCGAGCGTTGTAGTCGACGTTGTTCGATGCAATTGGCTACTATGATCATTCACGGAAGGTCAACTTGGATGAACATTCTGACGGTTGCTTGCTAAATTTTGCGGTTGAGGCCTTTGTAGCATATATAGAATTTTCTCGGATGAGGTCACTACCCGGGATCATTACAAGAAACCCCTCAGTATATTCAACCACATTGGACTACTGACGCAGACGTTGAAGTATATTTCGTACATCTGACTTCTCATTCATTTTCCCAAAGCATGCAAGTATGGTGCGTGCAAAGTATGTAAAGTTCTCCAGTGAGATCAAAGGGTTGTGCCAAGTCAAACTAATCTGCTTGAAGGGTAAAATGCGTGCGGTCGGCAATGTGGTTGTTGTCGCACGAGCCATTGATTCAGCTCTGCCAGTCCTCCAAGATCGTTAGATGAGTTTGAGATCAGACCACTAACCCAAAGCCGTGCCGCGCAGGAGTGAGGTTGTGAGGTCCCCTTCTTTATCATTTTCCCCAGTAGTGGTGAACTACACCTCCAAACTTGATAACCACAGCCTAGTCGTCGGTCCTTTGGATATGTAACGATCGAATGAGACAAGGAGTGCTGGCCGGATTTGGGGTTTACTCGAGATAGGAGGATTTCTCTCGGTGAGTATTGCCTCTTGTGTGCGCAAGTTTTGAAGCTCCTCCATCGTTGAGTTGTTGGAGTGGATGAGTGTTGAGGCTCTCATATCCTGATTGTTTTTGGTACAAGTTTTCATTGACATAGCGCGGCGGCTGGTTCCCCCCATCATGCCAGCTTTCAACCCGATGCGCAACAGTGGGGGTGAAGGGGTCACTATGCTTGAGGGGTCCGTCATCGGATTGGCTGTCGGGCTCTTCGGTGCTCCACTATTTGTCGCGAAAGTTGTGTCTACTGCCTAGTTTGCTTGTAGAGCGTCATTGATTGCATGCTTCTCATCCTCCATCGCTTGATTCTTGGCATGCTATTTTGCTTGCTCCAGGGTGCATTTGCTCTGTTCACTGTTGTTGTTGCGAGGTCTTCAAACGTCTGGACAACAGAGACTCCTTGAAGACGTGTGTTACCTTGTAGTCTTGTAGTGAATGCGTTGGCTGCCCCTACATTGCCCTTGTGCTCTGATTCAAAGTGTGACGCAATCGAGCGGGACGTGGATGGGTCACGTGGATGAGGTGGGGAGCAGAAGGTGATTTGAAGAATTGAGAACAATAGATAAATTGTATTTGGTAGTAAGTGTACTTCAATCACAAGTTTTAAGCATGTTGAGCACATACACATAATTATGTTAAGCGGCGTGTATACACATCTAGACACAAGTTTCAAGAATTTTGAGCGTGTATACACGATTATACATATGCATCATTGTGCACCATTGTATTAGGTCTTTGGTCCTCGAGATGAGCGACGTGTGTAATGCCGGGTCGTGAGTGGTCGCTTTTAGAAACTTTGCACTTCGGGGATTGAGGGGCATCATGTTCGATTAAGAATTTGATAGAAATTTATTAAAACAAAAAAGGGCTCGCAATATTTGTCATGACCACTCTGACAAGTTTTTGAAAGTGTCAAAGCTAGCGGGAGCAAAACACCAAAGCTCGAGGAAGAAGGGAAATATTTCGTTGGCTGAAATTTGTTAAAAGTGCGAGTTCTTTGCAGGTTGGTCCATGAATTTAGGGACAGAAATGCCCATATGTGATGTTTAGGGACACTTGTACATTTGGGGCGCGACACGAAATATTACATCAACGAGATTATCCTTGTTTCTCGCACAAATAGGCAGTAATTATGGGCCAAAATACTTAAATACTCTTAATTAGCACAGGCCTTTGTGGCCCTTGTTGCATCAGTGAAAATGACCCTTGCCCATGTCCTGGTACGATGGTTTCGTAACTCGTGGGCTCCTTTTCGGAGTCGTAGGATTTGGAGTAACAGGCGGTGTTTCGAGGGATTGTTGAAACCATTGACATTCAGATGGAAGATTTTGAGGAGGTTACCTCGGCGAGGATACATATGTCGAACCCGACAGATGTATCCTCACCGACACAAGGATAGAACAGTAGGCGTTAGAACATTGTGTCCTCTCACGACGCTACAATCTAGCGGTAGTCCCATCCCCACCGTGTCAAGCTAGAGGCCTCCTAATCGCACACAAAAAGCACTTTAACATCACACTGCTCCCTGATGGGCAAGCCCGATACATGCTCCTTACCGTATCCACGGCTGATTTGCATATGAAATTATGTGCCCTGTACGCACCACCACAATTGGCTACACGTACACAATTTTGGACCGACCTCCACAAAGTGTGCACAGATTTCAAACCCCACCTCATGCTCGGAGATTTTAATTGCATCACTCATCCACTTGAACGTAGCCCATCCCGGATCTCCCCAGACAGGGAAAACTTAGAGCTCCTCTTGAGTTCACTCCACATGGAAGATTCCTTCTGCACAAAGCACCCACGTCTTCGAGAATTCACATATCACTCACGGCCTCATAACAGCTACTCCAGACTTGACCGGGTTTGCCATAGCCCCCTCCTCGAAGGGACCGTCTCCTCAGCACGACACATCCAAATCCCCTCATCCCTGTCAGATCACCATGCAGCAAACTATATTGAAGTATTCTTCCCTTCAACTCTCCCTCCCAAAGGCCAAGGATATTGGCGCCTTAACACTTCTCTCCTCCAACGACCATGGGCCCGCAAGCTCCCTGCTCTGCTCTCGGAGGACTGGCTGACCTCAAAACGCAACATCACTCAAGCTCTCAAGCTCTACAGTCAACAAGAAGCCCGGAGAACGCAAAAAACAATAGCTCACATGCAACACCAACTAGCTACAGCGTGACGCCTTCAAACAACAATCCCTTCTGACCCCATAGCAATGAAAGTCAACAGACTTGACACAGTACTCACCCGGTATCTACAAACCCGCATTCAATTTCTCCACCAAATCGCAGACATTCGATGGCACATACAAGCCACCCTCCCCTCCCACACTTTGACCTCCCTTATCAAAGCAAGGAAAATGCACACATCCATCTCGGTGCTCACTACAGCTGATGGATGCAAAGTATCTACTCAACAAGAAATAGAGGCAGTGGCGGTTAGCTTTTACCAAGCCATCTACAAACCCCCAAGACCAGTATATACCTATCTGAAAATTCTCCCTCCCAAACGCCGAAAACAGCTCCCTCTACACGTCTACAAGATCCTCGCGGTGCCGATCACTTTCATGGAGATTGCTGATAGCATCCTTAGTCAGGCCCGGCACAAAGCTCCAGGTCCTGATGGCCTCCCAGGCGAACTACATCGCTCACTCTGCGGCAACAATCTACACTTCACGACATCTCTCCTCCGATTCTATAATAGGATTCTTGAAAACCCCTCCACACACGATCAATTTGCATCCGCCATCACCACCCTCATACCCAAAAATGGCGACAAAGATAAATATAGCACACTACAGACCCATTTCCCTACTCAACGTTGAATACAAAATCTTGGCAAAGCTCCTCGCCGACCGCCTCAATCGCGCACTACCTTACATCATCCACAACGACAAAACTGGCTTTGTTAAAGGACATAACATACAACACACGCTCTCTCAACTTCACGATGTCCAACACTGGGCCATCAAAAACAAAGAACAACTTTATTTCCTAGCCGCGGACATTGAAAAAGCCTATGACACTCTCAGCCGACCCTACATGATGCACGCCCTCCTCCATCTTGGCATCCCACTCGAGTTCATGAAATGGGTGCAACTCCTTCATAAAAATGCCACCACACGACTTCTCATCAACGGGCATCTCTCCGCTCCAATCACTCTACACTCGGGGGTCAGACAAGGATGCCCTCTCGCCCCCCTCCTTTTCGTCTGCGCCATGGAACCAATTTCTGTGCAACTCAAGGACCACCTCTATGGAGTACCTTCTCTAACATGGGACTACCGCCGCTTCGCTGGATATGCTGANTACCGGCCTTAAGGTCAGCCCCACAAAGACAGTGATCTTGCCGATAGGAAATCACACACGTATTCCCGCCCGACCGCCATACCCTATCTCGCACGGACCAGTGCGCATTCTTGGCATACAATTCCACTCTGTTCCAGAAGATCGGTCAACTTGGGAACCAATCCTTAGCAAGATCATAAATGCCATACCACTTTGGAACAACTTCCGAAGCCCACTTCGGACCAAGATCGTAGCGATTAACTCTTACTTAACCCCTAAATTTCTCTATTACTCTTACACCCTCCCTCCCCCACCCGACCTCCTTCAATCTCACACAACTTCACTCACCCAATTCCTCTCCTCCCACAGATTCCCAGCAGATCCCAAAAAAAATTAAACACCTTTACACGCACAAAACCATCGTATGTCCGACCAAAGAACATGGACTTCAGGTCAAGTAGCCAACACACCTCATCCGCGCTCAAGGCGCCAAATGGGTATACGATTTCCTCAACCCCTCCTGAGCGAAATGGAAACAAACGGTCCTAGACACACAACGGCTTCCAAAGAAAGGACATCTTTTCCTCTCCCACCCTGCAATACTTAACCTTCGCACCTCAAGCATCAGCAATAGATGGCGAAGGAATTTCTCCGACTTTCTCGCAACAAACCCACCTATCCTCCCTCCAAACCTCACCTGGCCAGACATCAGCCTGGAATATATTGCATACAACAGACATCTCATGAACTCTAATGCACAACCTTTCGGCATCCCCACACGAGAGAGGTTTTTGCTTACTCAGGGAATCCAGATCCGACATCTCTTTCATAGAGACACTCTTATTGAAGCCCTGGGCAAAGAGCCAACACGAAGCCAACAGTTAGTACTCGATGAGGTTAGACAGATTCTCCCCCTCATTTGGGTTGCCGTCATGTCCAACCCACCCCTTGTAACAGAAATATCCACGTACACTCAATACGCCACTCTCACGTCTCTCACTGGCCTCCCTCTAGGCATCATCTTTAAGCTACACCAATGCGGGAACCAAATATGGGGCTCACCCCTACAGGTGTGCACTGTCACAGGCAAACTATACCCACAGCCATGGGCCACAGCACGTCCTTTGTACGGGCATGCAAGCACACCAATGTATGTCCGCAAAGGAATTTTCCTTGGCACACCTCACCAACAAGACGTCCCAAGTTATCGCCTTGGAAAAGTCGATGCAACCTTTCACGCCCTTTATAGAACATTCCTAAGCAGCGATAAACCATCTGAAACACACAACCAAAATGGGAAGAGAACTACCCCCGCATTCAATTTCAATGGAACCATATACATAGCAACATTAGAAATTCCCCTCTCAGACTTCGAACACAAGACGTCATGCTTCGCATCCTTCACCGCTCCACCCAAGTCAACAACCGATACTGCTTTCTTCCCCCACCATCGTCCTCCCTTTGTCCATGGTGCAATATGCCTGAAACAATCGAACATTGCTTCATCCAATGTCACAGCCTCCACCCAATCACATTGCGCCTCCGCTCCCTTTTTAAAGCCTTCTTCCCCAATCTCAATCCACACATACCCAATCTCCTCTTTGGCCCAACCACTGTCACACAAGAACAAACGATACGGGACATCACTCATGCCACAATCCTCCATCGTATTTGGCAGGAACGATGGGCACAACCCAAGTGGAACCCCATACCCACACTCATTGCCACCACACCCCATGGTATTCAAAACCACCTACAACATGCGGCGTTTCGAACCAACAACCTTCCATCGGGACGACGGAAAATACGAAGTATCCAGGCTCTACACACGGCTGTCGCAAACGCCCCTTTCTTGTGCAGCGCACGGAAAGCTAGGGCCACCACCATTATCCAACTCACTCCCAATTTCCACCGCTGGTGGAAACATCCCTCCATCAATTGTCTGTCATAATTTTTGGGAGGCCGGGTTCAATTCCCGGGCTTGTTTTGGTGTCTAGGAGACCCCCCCGTTCCCAACGGTTACGACCAAGGGGGAAAAAAAAACAAGAGGCAGGTGTTACACGCAAAGCGTGCATAGGGTTACATAGTAACCGAGAAAAAGTTTTTCGTAGTAATACGTATTAAGAGAGACTGGATAATTGTCCGCAGTCTGGACCATATAATGGAGGGATTGCCATGAGACTGTAGTGTAATAATAAATCGTCTTTAGTTTGTGTTTTAGAAGAAATCATGTCCTTGTTTCATCCAGAGACACGATAATTTTGTCAAATCTGTCCCATTTCCGTACTTTGGACTGCTATCAATATTTTATATATGGAGCCATGTGTTGAATGTGAACCAGTATGCTAGTTAAACACGTTTCTTATGAAAAACACAAACACAAGATGATGTTTGTCCAATTCTAATGAAAATTGATTGTTTACAGTCTTATGAAAACGATTATAACACTTTTATAAACCGATATCACTTCATTTCCCTTGCTTTATGATAATGGCAGACTTCCTTGTGTTGTTCCTGTGATTTGACCCGGTTTGAGCCCGGGTTCACGAGTCTCACTACTGGCCATGACCAGTTCCGTAAAACCGAAAAGGTCGCGGCTGAGGAGGAGCGACAGTGGGAGAAAACAACATTAAATTCTGCAAAAAATAGCCTCCGTTCGCATCTCTGACCAATCAATATTTTTTTCTGCAGGAGAAACCGATTGTAAAAGGGTTACTATGTAACCCAAAAAAAAGGGCTCCTTTTCGGAGTCAGAACAAAAGGTTTAGGCTGTAGGAGGTGCAGTTCACGCCCTTCCGAGGCTCATTTTTGACCCACGAGAAGCTGAAGAGGCCCAGTGGGGCGATGGTCGATCTGCTCGACAACCCGGGACGCCCGGACATCCCTGCAACTACGTGATGGCCTGCCTTCGTTGCGATGGTGGCGGTGGTGGTCGGTTTTTGTCCTGAACGAAAAACTTGAGGAATGAGGCAGCCGATTTCTCCCCTGAGTTCTCGCGGACATCTGCCCGGCAGCCCCCCGGTTTCGCGGTCGATTCTGGGTGCGCCTGGGAGTCGTTGGAATGCGTCGTCAACGATGCATTCCAACGAAATCGGAAGGTGCTGAACACCTTCTGACCCTTTTTTGTTGACTCGTGTCTTTGTTTCCTCGATTCGCTCAAATCGACGTCCCGTTTTGAAAAAGAGCGTATGCATGCGCGGTTGGAATAGATTAGCGGACGCCGAATCCAAGGTTTGGAGACGTCGACGTCTTCCATCCTCTCCATTGGCGACACGTTGAGGTCCGTATGCGAACGTCGCTTGTGAGCGAGGCCGTTGGTTGAGGTCGACATCGGACTGCGAGGATAACCGGACTGTCGCTAACGAGCGCCCAACAATCGCGGATCGATGGTTGGGCAATCGTTAGCGTTTTGTTGGGCGTTCATCGAGACTTCGTTCAACAGTCAGATGTTTACAACGGGTATGGTTATGCCACAAACCGATCCGCAACGACATGTCTGCTCCCGATCCGATGAACGCGGTTATGGCAATCGAAGGGTTTGCAGTTCGGAAATATGCCTACCATCCCGCACCTTGGGCATGCCATCGATGTCCCAACAATCGTTGCACTTGCCAACGATAAACTAGAAAAAACTGACAAAACAAATGCCGAAGAATAAAAAATGAGTGCATACACGTGAATTTCGCAGATCCTCTGCACAAACTCAACTATCCAGGCGCACTCCAACCAACAACGCATCCCAACGACACCCAGGCGCACCCT
>SZWC01010832.1:0-15000 GCA_023375785.1 Penium margaritaceum
AATCTGCAATGTACCCTGGATATGGACAAGCAGAGCAGCCAATCCTGGAGCGACCGCTCACGCGAAAGTCCACAGCTTGCGCTGGACGTCCGAGAGTGAAGGGAGCGCCGACTTGCCACATCAGCCAGCAGAGCTGATCGCCATATTCGCTAGTCACAAAAACACGTTCCAATATGCCTGACCCTCCACGAACAAAACAATATGTTTTTCTTGGGGTCGCGAGTTCAAAGTGGGCAGGACAAAACAGAACCAATGAAACATGGTAGTCCCACCCGTCGTTCTGTGACGATGATTCTATAAGCATTTAGAATAAAATTGATCCCATGCAGTGTTTCTTTAAGTAATTTTACCACCAAAATTCATGAGAGGTTTTTTACAAACAAATCTTAATTTACGTGGAAATTCTAGATGACTCCTCGATTTAATGCTAGGAAAATGTTAACGTTTTTTTCCAGCATTAAATTGAGGAGTCATCTAAAATCTTGGGCACAATCTTCATGTACCCGTGCAGGAAGACTTGAATTTTTCAAGTCTCTGGAGGCCCATCTTCATTTTTACCTCGCCCCCTCCTTCTAAGTCCCAAACGAGGGGGTATTACCATGAACTTGTGAGTTCATGGTAATCGTGTGAGGCACGATCGGCGATTTTGCGACGGCACTTTCACTTTCTTCTCGCATAACTCTTGCTCGCCCCAATCCCTCGTCCTCGCTCGCTCTCTTTGGCGAGGAGGGTACGCAAGTGCGAAGAGGCCATGAGCCTTGCTCTCGAGGACATCGTGATCTCTCAGCCGCCGATCGAGCCACCAGCTCCATTGGCGTTTGGTGGCTTGCTAGTGGGTGGCCGGCCGATCACTTGGCCCGCTGCAGGCCATCGAGCCAGCCGGCCGGACAGCTGCCAGCGCATGACTGGCCACCGGCCAGCCCTCGCATTAGCAAGGAGTGGTTCCGAACCACCCCTTTGCTAATGCGAGGTGGGAGGGCCAAACTGGCCCTCCCGCTACACCCCTCCTCGCTTATTATGAATCTTCCCGGTTCATGACCACGAGTGAGAGTGCCTGATACTGATTCATCAACATTGTGAAAGACAAATTATAATCTCAATCACCAACTAAACATGAACAAGTGCATGGCACTTGGACCTAAGCTGCTTCTTGTCGGTGAGCCTGGTTTGCGGCCTACCCCCTTTTGGTTGGAGCATCCGCGTGACAATGACATTGAATGTCCCCAACCCCCTGTGGTCGCAGTCCAAAAATGCCTCTCTAGGAAAATGTTTGCTTTTTCCACATTCATGTGGTGCCCCCCGCCACGCGTCGATCTGCGCAAGCTGCGAGCTCGCTCTAGCACTAGTTGACCACCCCTGTGGGCAACCAGAATTCAGGCTCCCAGTAGTTATGCTAAAGTCCACGACCGGCCCAATGAGTGAGGTATTCCCTAACAGCCCGTGACCAAAGTATACGCTCTTCGTGTCGGAGTACACGAAGGACTTCCTATTCGACGTCGGCAGCAAGGACTGCCGGTGATGGCTCAACGGTTTCATCTGCCGTGTATGGAGCCTGCAAGCTCACATGGAACACGTGATGTATCTTCATACTCGGCAGAAACAACAATCGGTATGCCACTGCCGCAATGCGTGCAATGACGGGAAACGGCAAAATCCACTTCGGTAGAAGTTTTTTCCGCACCTGGCGACTACAACCGAAGATTCTTCGTGCTAAGTAGGACCTAATCACCGATGTCAAACGTGAGCTCACAGCGACTTTTGTCGGCATATGCCTTCTTTCGCTGTCGAGCAGCTTCAAGGTGACCATTCGCCTCCTGTAATAATTAGTCTATGCGCTGGGCAAAGCCTTGAGCAGTATGAGCCTATCTTCTTGTACTCCCACTCTTCACCAATGGAGAGGGCACCATTGGATGCCGACCACTATTCAACATAAACGGTGTGAACTGTGTAGACTCGTTCACCGAGCCATTCATTGCAAATCCTGCTAAGAATTTGATAGTCATTCATGGCAGGACCCATGTACATACTAAGCGTCTGCTCTAGATGTGCGGTTTATACGTTATCAATTTGAGGTTGAAACATGGTCGACCTTTATGACTCGCTACAGAACTACTCGTGCATCTTTTGCCAGAACTTACAAGCAAATCTTCTATATCGATCGGAGATAATGCGTAACAACAACCCGTGCTAATTTATGACACCCCAAAGGAAGAGAAAAACGGCCTCCTCCGCGTTCACATCAGTGGTCGTACGAGTGGAGTGTGTCATCTTTGTCAGAAAGTCCACAACCACGAGTATTGCATCGTGGCCACAAACCGTGTCCGAAAGGCCAATAATGAAGTCCATACCGACGCACTCGGATGGAGCCGCGGGAATGGGAAATTGTTGGACGAGTCCAACAGGCTTATTGTTACTAGTCTTATTCCGAAGGCATGAATTGCATCTCATGTGTTAACTACGGACATCGACACTCCATCTTGGCCACCAATTGTGGTCCGAGAGTGCATGTCCGGTCTTTTGAGGTCCCACATGTCCTGCGACCGGTGGGTCATGCAACTGGGAGACAATCATTGCTTGAAGGTCTCCCGAGTCTGGCACAACAACCTTTTCTTCGTGCGAAAAGATTCATGCGGCCTCTAATAATCCGTACTTGTCTAGATTCGAAGATTCTTGAAACCAATAATCCAAATAGTATCCAATCTAGATTCTGTTTACATGACCATTGTAGTTGATAACATCTCAAGGTGGTCGCAGCAAAGGTGTAGGGGGTTGTGGTGTTTGCACCGTTGTTGATGGAATGGCCGTAAAAGACCCACTCACCTCCGTGGTTGCTTTATTTTTCACATGTTCTCGGCTGAATGGATCGGCCACGTCGATGCGTCTTGGTCGATATCCCCACGTGAACAAGAATCGGCTCAAGTATTCACTTCAACGAGCCGTTTGTCTTGAGAGGGTTGGTTGCGTTTGGAAAAACGCCAATGGATTGTTGTCGGTCACAATCGTCACACCCCCTTCAGCGCCCTCGAGGTGGTAACGCCACGTCTTGGAAGCGTCACCACCGCGATAAGCTCTTGATCTCAAGTTGTATACTGCGTCTTGGCAAGAATGAGCGTCCGGCTTCCATACGCAGTTAGATGACCATTATGCACGAGGACTGTTCCAAGTCCTTCTCCCAACGCATCACATTGCACCTATGGATAGAAGCTATTTGACTTTGAGAAAAGAAATCTTGCAGTTAGAAGTCCAATCCCAACGCACATCGTTTTTGTGAGCCTCGTTAGCGGCACAACCAGGGTCCTATACCCTTGCATAAACCGTGAGAAATAGTTCGCAGGGCCGAGAAAAGACAGAATGTGCCTCGCATTTTCTGGACGTGGCCATTCGAGGACGACTTGGACCTTTCGTGGATTGACACAAATAGTGTCCTTGCCGACTATGTGTCCAAGTTATTTGAGCTCATCTTGTGTAAACTTGCACTTACTTGCTTTTACATAGAACTTCTGTTCCCGAAGGATCGCTGAACCTCGCGCATATGTTCTACGTGCTCGTCCATGGATTTGGAGAAAACCAAGATGTCGTCCAGATAAACTAAGAAAAAGTGGCCAAATTTCTTGGTGAACGTTTGGTTCACTTCTCCTTGGAATGTTGCCAGGGCGTTCATTAGCCTAGAGCATAAAACTCGAAGCTGATAGTGTCCCATGTGCATCTAAAACACAGTTTTGGGGACATCATCCTCCGTAATGCGGGTTTGATGGTACCCCTGGAATAAATCAAAGGACAAAAAGACCCTTTCCCCTTGCATTTGGTCAAATAGGTCCTCGATCCACGGTAAGGGGAATTGATTTTCATCCTGAGCTTGTTCAGAGCTCAGTAGTCCACTCATATGCTTAAACCGCCATCCTTTTTGTTCACAAAAACGGTTCCGCACACCATATGATGGGCTACTTGGTTTGATCCACCCCTTTGTCAGGTCCTCTTTGACTTGGCGTTTGACCTATTGCCTCTCTACTAGAATGAGGTGATAGATGGGTCTGAACAGAGGAGTCACCTCCTGTTGCAATGGAATTGTTTGGCCCATGTGTCGTTCTGGTGGAAGCCCAGGTGGTGGGTCTTGGAATGCATCCAAGAACTCCGCCAATACAGGTTTGAATTCAAGCAACGTTTCTTCCTTCACGTTGTCCTCCACTTTCTTTCTTGCTGAGCTAAGAAGTGTCAAAAACCTTGTCGAATGCACCTCTTGACATGCATTGTAGACAAGCTAGTATGTATCCTAAGTCGGTTCAGTGACAGTTCTGTACTCGGAATCCGGGTAATGCGGCGCTATCCCTTTTGGAGCATCAAACGCTTTGATTCAAAGCATGTTAGAGCCTTGTTTTTGCGAAGCCGAGGATCACCTAGCACTATGTCAAATGGGTCAAGAAGGTTGAGTACCTTCATTGTGTCACTCTGTGTGTACCCTTGAATACAATGTTTTGCTTTTTAGTTACCGATTGCAAATACCGGATGGTTTCCACCCACAAAAATTGCGCCATTCGATGGCTCGTACTTCAGGCCAACCTGTCGGGTAAAGCCAAGGCTAACAAAGGAGTCATCCCCTACAGTGTCAGCCAGTACGTTCACTGGAGCACCAGCTAGGTGTCCTTTGACCCGCATCACCATGTTACCTCCACCCTTCCGAGTGAACAGGCTCGATGATAGCAAGCCAAGTTTGTGATAAACACAGATTCTGTGCGACGAGCGTCGCAACTCCCATAATTCACCTACTCGTATCCACATCTAGTGGGAACGTGTGAATTTGGCTAGCGCTTTCCAGTCCTTCGATTTGACTGGGTCGAAATCGTCGACCAAAGGTACCGTGAACATTGTTAAACTCACCACTTTGAGGGTACTTGCTTCAACTATTGCATCACACAACTCTTGCACAGTGGTTGGTATCGCCACCACTGAGCATGTTTGATCACGCATCTTGTCCAAAGATGCAAGGTTTAGTGGGCAATGACGGTCGGCAAGTGTAGAATGAGATTCACGGAGAGGAGAGAAAACAATAGAGAAGTTTGAACTCATCAAAAACTCAAATTCTCAAACATCCTCGTTTGAAAACATGAAACCACACTCGTGATCCTGTTTTGTCACTGAGTGGTCCCCATAAACATCACTCACGGATGGGGAAAACCCGCCCCACGGCCTTGTCCGTTGACACGGCCGGGCCCATATCCGTGACCGCGAGCCTGTCCATTACCCTGTCCATGGCCTCCTGCTACACCATCCGCATGAGGTGCTGGTGCTACGGCTAACTCCATGGCCTCTTGTCCACCACTAATAGCCTCAGTGTACCGAGTCCTGAAGTGGCCAGGCCGCATGCAGTTGTGGTAGAGTCAGTTGCGGAATGCAGTATTGCGACGCTCACGCGTCGCGTGCAGGTCGTCATTGACGCGGCTACGCTTGTAGTTTGGGGTCTTGTGCCCACTAGTCTTCTTGACTGGAGGCTTTGAAAGTTGCTTGCCCTTTACCATACC
Organism: Penium margaritaceum; assembly: GCA_023375785.1. Classification (NCBI taxonomy): domain Eukaryota; kingdom Viridiplantae; phylum Streptophyta; class Zygnematophyceae; order Desmidiales; family Peniaceae; genus Penium; species Penium margaritaceum. Next base: position 5,517 of record SZWC01010832.1, read on the forward strand.
CCGTTGTCCGGCTGCCCCTCCAGCCCCCGCAGCATCCTTGCCCATGTCGCACCCTTGCTATGCATGTGCGGTCGGCCATGCATCCGAGTAGTGCTTCGGGTTCACTGAATACACTTTACTGATGTATTCCCACAAAGTCCTCCAGCTTGTCCAAGCTTGGCCGGATGCTGCTGTGGTGGTCTTGTCCCTCAGCTTCTCGTAGGCAATACCATCATGGAAGTACTCCAACAGTATGAAATCCAGGTACTTAAAGGTCTGAGTCCCATCGCCTTTGGTGAAGCTTTAGGCTTCCTCTACGAGTACGGTGAACTCGCTCGAGTAGGTTTCAAGTGAGATACCCAACTGCTTGAAGTCATTGAACTCATGGAAGAGGCGCTGTGCCTCCTCATGCTGGGTGTACTTCTTGTACATGATCACGTAGAAGACATCTCAAGGCATGGGCTACCACTCAAGATGTGGTTGCCACACGCCCCAATCCTTGACCACATACCTGAAGAGCTTGTCAACAAGTCGCACCGTGGCGAGGTCGCCCCATTGACTGAGTTGCGCCTTTTGGACACGCAACACGTTTTCTATACAAGTAAGCCAGTCAGTCAACTTCACGTCCTTCCGGAAGATCTCTACACTATGGAGGAAGGACGTATTCATGACTAGTCCTGAAGTCGTCGAGGTAGGCAATTCGTCACTACCACCAGCGGTGGCATCAGCACCTACAGCCGGCTACAATTGCTGCTGCATCCTCACCTGGGTCATGCTTTGCAATGCCTTGTCAAGGTCGTCACATTGGCGGCTTGCCTCATGAGAAGCTAGGCGTTACAACTAGCGACCACGGTCGAGTTCCGTGATGCTCATCGTGGGCCAGCAGGTTGATGAAAACAAACTTCCGCTCTGATGTCTTCAGAGTGTCAATGATAGCCTCTAGGGCCTCGCGTTATACATGTACCTTCATCCACTACAAGAGGGTGTGGTTGGCGTACACGCCTCCAAGGAGTTTCACCTTCCGGAGGAGGCTGTGATTAGCGACGATGCTCGAGTGGGTGCTGGTTTGCCCCATCGCGGCCACATCAAAGGAAGGCCAATGTAGCAAGCCTACTCCATGTGGTGCTACACCTCCACCGTTGTTGGCGATCTTGAATCGGCTCGCCGCCTCAGCAGCCAACAAAGCAAAGCTTTGGTAGTCATTGTAAATTGCCTTCGCGGCGAAGGCGTCTGGCTTGTTCTTGCAAGAACTTCCCGTGTGGCTATTCTCCGTGCCTTTGCTGCTCTTGGCATCCTCGCTCGTGTCAGTAGCTTGAGGCGATCCGACGAGCATCTTGTCATTCTCAAGCAATCGGCTCATGTTCGCCGCACGACAATGGTGATAATCACAACCCTTGTCACCTTTTCCATCGCCGGTGTCGTGCTCTTTGTCAAGGTCCATGCCCGGGTGGTCCTCCTTGAGCGCATCGTCAGTCGCATGGAGGTCGTCCACTTACGCGTTGACGTTCTTGTGGAGGACTCTTTCGCCTTCCGCATGCTTCTTGGTGTCGTTGAGTTTGACACCGGTTGCCTTTAGCGGTATGGTTGCCTTTGGTTTGGCAACTATGCTTGCGGCGACGGCTCCCAAGAATTGGAGTCCGCCTAGGGCGTGTGGTGATGTTGTCACCGCCTTGCCCTTGTTGGTCTTGGACAATCCAGTGATTGCCATTCCATCACTTGTGCAACTAGCATGCGAAGACCATTGCAAGGGTCACCCCAGGTTTTGAAGAGGTATTGCCTCCCAAAGTCGCCTTGCTGTCATGATCAGTGAGGCGATTTTTTTTTTGTTTCTATCTTTTAGGCTACCACTACTGGCACAATCACGTCGTAGGAAAAAAACTATATTTCTACGTCTCCACGGTTGGCACAATCACGTGGACTCTAGAAAAAATCCTAAGCCGTGACTCACGACACTAGGCAAGCGAAGGAGGCATATGAAATAAAGGCAGTAGAAGAGCAAGAGGCTACAAGAGTTTGAGCACCGCTCAAAAAGGCGAGGAGGAAGAGGGGTCAGCTTCTAACTAAGAGTTTGCACCCCGACACACTCCCTCCTCACTAATCTTGTCTTCTTCTCTGTCTTCTTCTCTTATGGTCTTCCTTGACCTCTTCTTACGTCTTCTTGAAGCGCCTTGCACCCCCTTGGAGGTGCCTTCCTTGTGCTCCACGGGAATGTGGCGGCCTCCAGGAATTCTCAAAGTGGCGCCTTCCTCTTGTTCTTTTTCTCTCAGGCCGTGAGGGTCCCTAGAGTTGGGCAAGGGCACTGCCCCAGTATTTTATCGAAGAGGAGGAGAGGGAGCCTTGAGAAATGGGGAAAACTTGGCCGTTTGGGGATGGGCCCTCCCCACCCCATCCAAGAAAAATCCACCTAGCCCCCTAGCGCGTGGAAGAAGCTTAGAGGAGCTGTCAAAAAAAGTATAGAGCTCCTCAAGAGATTTCAAACGCAGTTTACGGTGCTTAAAATGATTACGCTTTAAGCTTGTACCCTTCTTTGGCATTTCTGCTGCTACTGCAACTGCTTGCGGCATTTTATACCTAGCGTAGCAGTTGGAACCGTCGCACAGTTAGTCACGAGGGTGGTTTGGCTCTGAGAACCATTGTAACATGTCGAGTCTCCAGCTCCTCTACTTACATTGTCGTCGGAGTTTGTTGAATGGCATCCAGACCTTGCTTGAGGAGTTTTTCCTCCGCCCTACTCTTGGGAGTAATCGTCATCGACCCGTGCAAGGAGACTTGAATGGTTCAAGTCTCCGGAGGCCCATTCATGTTCTTACCTCTCCCCCTCGTTCTGGGTCCAAAAGAAGGGGATATTACCTCGACCTCGTGAGTTAGCATGAGTTTTGTGGTTTTGGCCTAAACGGACTCAAGTTTGTTTTTGACGGATCGGCGTAACATCTTCGCGTGTGAGGCACAATCGGCAATTTCGCTCCGACACTTATGATTTCTTCTCTCGTTGATCTTGTCCGGCCCTATCCCTCATCCTTGCTTGCTATTGCTGGCAAGGAGGGCAAGCAAGGGCGAGGGCATGAGGCCACCAGCCTAGTCCTGCCGGCCCTTGTGGCCTCTCAGCCGCTGATCGAGCCACCAATTCGGCGGCTTGTGGCTTGCCGGTGGTTGGCCGGCCGGTCATTTGGCCGGCCGCCGGCCACCTAGCCGTCTGGCCGCCAACCGGACGGCGGCCAGCGCGTGGCTGGCCACCGGCTAGTCCTCGCATCAGTGAGGGGTGGTTGTGAACCACCCCCTTGCTGATGCAAGGTGGGAGGGCCAATCTGGCCCTTCCGCTACATATGGGTTGCCTTGCTTACAAAACCTAAAAAATACTCCCTTAAAGCTTGGGAAACAAAACACGTGAAGCTGAACGTGGGTTGGATACAATTCATATGCCTTTCCTCGCAAGAGATGTCCCCAGGTGCTTGGACTTTGATTAAATCCTACTTGCGAAACATTGCTTTGACTAATGTCAGAGTAGTGTGTGGATATGGAGATTGTGGGCATGGCTATAGTCATCTATTGGAATCAGTAGTTCCAGTCAGTATTCCATACTACAAATGTCATGTGCCACTTGACAATGGGTTACGCGTTAAACTTGATTCCTTACTATGAACCTTCCAACAACAATTGTGCGCCATCGGCCAGCAAAACTGACTCCAAGTGTTGCATAAGCGTAGTCGTATCGTGTATCCATGACTACGAAAGCTTGCCCATCATGCAATTTTCATGTACTGGTTGGCTTGAAATGGCGGCCTACACACCATTCTATAACTTCATATGTCAAGGTGGATGTGGGCGGCCCAAAAGAGGCGTGCCATATCTGAGGGACTCCGACCAGTCTGGCTCTAATTGGAATCCACTTGGGCTCTACATGAGCCTCATTTTGAAGCTAACAAAGATCCACTTTGGCTCTTCTTCAGCTAAGTTTGGGATATACTTGGGTTCCTCTAGACACTCCAAGAGCTCCTTTTGACCAGCAGTTGGGCTTCACATGTGATCATGATTGAGCTTTTGTTGAGCTTTATGTGGGCTCGAGCTGGTTCTTGTTGGCCTCTACTAGAGCTTTCTTGTCAGAAATGGAGCAGGTAGGTCGTGTGTAGAAGCATGGAAACACAGTTGGAAGTGACTGGGTGATGATTGCAAAAGGACATTACTAATACAAAAACGGAAATCACACAATGGACGTGAGAAAATTCCAAACGATGGCATTGGTGGGTTGAGTTCATTTTGAGAGATGGAACGTTCTCAGTGCATGCAACACAAAGTAAATACTTGTGAGTGAGCGAGCAATGTGATGTTGGTCACGTATTAGAAGCAACTCAAACCATGGACAATCATATCGGCTTCCATTCTATTGCCAAGAATAACAATGCTTAAACACTCATCCAACTTCTGTCTAAGCACTTGTTTCATTCTCATTCACCCCTCTTTGGCCTCTAATCAAGCTCTACTTGGGCTCGACACATGATCTCGTTGGCTCGTAGTTTGAATGCACATGGGCTACACTTGCGCATCGAGGGTTATGTCTGAGTTTTTCATAAGCTATAATGGGACTCAAACCGAGCTATATTTGCACTCTACTTGGCCTCCTTTTGGGCTTTTGCTGGGCTCCAGAGAATATCTGTATGAGCTACAACTTCACTCTACTTGGAGCCAGTTGACTGATGATTGACATCCACCACGCGTGTATATGGACACTAGTTGAGCTGTACTCTGGTCAAATTTTCTATCTTTCTTTGGCCATAGATTGGTTGTACTTGGCTTCTATACTAGCCCAACCAGGGCTCTACTTGGGTTCTATTTTACCTCCAACTGGGCCACAATTAGGATGGGCACATTAGCTAGGAGATCGACGTGACTGAAGTGTTGACACTGCCATATCCACAAGCAAAAACTTGAGTCTGCCGTAGCCACTACTTTAAGGTTTACGTCCTCCATATCCATGATGTTGTCTTATGACCACAATGTATCCACTAGGTCAGCGATTTTAATGCCATAGTGGTATGGCGTATGTGTTTTTCACATTGTGGGTGTGGAGGCATTATGACATGCATTTAGAAAACCATACTCAATGCTACGACGTATAGCCCATCATGACATTAACTCAATTGGTGTTTTTACATCGATGATGAATTCACTGTCGCTGTTTTCGTGGTTTTGAATATTTACGTCTGATCATAACATTATAACTTGTTGGCACCGGTAAAGTGCACTTGAAAAGAGGCCACATGTTTCCGCATGTGGATGCACCACGGGCTTTGAGGAACATGAATTAGTATTCATGCACTCCGGACAGGTAACTGACGTAATAGGTCCTCTGGCAAATTCCTTTGCAATTGGAGTCCACATATCATTCGCCCTATATGTGTTTGGGCTCTTCTTGGGCTCTACGTGGGATGTAATTGAGCTTTGCTTGGGTTGTTCTTCAGCATTACTTGGATTATTCGTTGGCTTTACTTTGACCAAATATGAGCCCTTGGTGGGCCGTAAGGGAGTTATATTGGTGGAGTTATGGTTAATCATCCCAATTAAAAGGATTTCATAATCTATGTATACTACTACTCCAACATATTCACCACATGTAAGTTTGTTTACGTGTATGCACTTGTCACATCACCCAGTTTCTTTGTGAAATAATGTAATGTTACTTGAAGGAAATATTCTCATTTGCTTCATTGAATTCTGAACAATGATTGTATGTTGAATTTGAAATGTATTCAGTTGTTTTAAGGTGACCCCTTTCAACCCTCCAAAGTCCTGAAGGACTTAACTATTATACATGGCATGGGCTCAAAACGTAGCAAAGGGACAAGGATTTCTCTTTGTAAGGCAGAAGACATACGATGACTTTGCTTCTTTTTTTGCACGTACTGCATATGTGTTTTGCCTGGATTCGACTCCCCTATGATGTCCGGTTGTATTTGTGGAATATACAAAGCAGTGTATCGCGGAGATATGACAAACTATACACTATTGTGTTTTCTTATTTCGCCTGTTCCCCCCTTCCAAATAAACGCGAGTATATTAGAGACTGTTTTGGGGAGTGTATCATGGACCAGCACAGAACTATTCACAAAATTCTTTATACATGTGTACATTAGACATGTCTCCCTCCAGATACATTGTACAATGCACCGCCATGATGGATTATGGGTAACCATGCAACTTTCATGCACTACCTAATCTGTGTTGAACTGCACATTGGAATACATTGACTTCAGATAAGTTGCTTAGTGTATATACACTTGTTAGATCACTAGGTACTCCGTGAACAAACAGAATGCACAACAAATATATTCACAGAAAAATGCTTATCACAACTAGAAATGAAATCATTAACACATGCAGTTTGTTTTAGCTAGGCCATTGATGTCCTTCAAAGTCAGTAGGAGTCTTTTTGTCTGTCATACCCTTTCACGTAAACACACTGAGGTACCAACGACGGGCTGTCATTTGAAAAAAATCCGCAAGATGACTTTACTCGATGTTCAGAATGACACGCGCAAGAACTTTGCCTTACCAATTTGAATTCAATGGTGGTCCACCGCCTTCACTTTCCCTCCCCATACCACATCAAGTGTACATGGGGTCTGTATCTGAGAGTGTATCATAGATACGTTGAACAATGTACACAAATGTATAAAAACACTAGTGCATTAGTTTGGCCCTTCTCAAGATACACTCTCCATTACAATTTTGTAATACACTTTTGAACTGGAGGGGGGACGTGGTACGGCCACTGAGCCCTCCACAACCCTTGTAAAACATTGAAAGAATGTTGGGAAATTGTATCCGAGTGTGTTGTGATGGACAACGTGAGAGATACACTTGTGTACCCCCCTGAAGAAAAAACAAAGGATGCTCCACACTGCTGATTAATTACAGTTGACGAGTTTCTAGAATGACTGTGTGGCTTGACCTTCTTGTAAAAAATGGATTTTGTGTATCAGACTTAGCAAGGACCTCCTTGCAATCATAGTGTCTTATCAAAAGCAGCAATTGATAGTACAGTGCCCCAAAATCCGATCGAAACTCCCCTCGTCCCCAACACGTTGAGTGTATTTGGGGAGTGTAGCGATGAGGTATCTATGTAGGAGAATAAGATTGCACATAAATACATTAAAGCAATCGCTTATTAGTCTGACCCTCCTCCAGAATCCATTCCCTAAATCCGCTTCCCTAACACACTTTTGAATAAGAGGGGGGTGCGGACGTTAATCTCACCTACCCCCAATACTGAATGTAGATTGGAGAAGTGTATTGGAGATTGTATTTGATGGAGAGCACAAGAGATGAACTTTTGTATCTCCTTCAAACTAATAAAGAAGGGCAAATATTTCCGAGCTGATTGCGTCCCGCACCTACGCAGACTGATGAATGAGAATCGCAATGAGGGCAGGGACCTGTTTTGAAGACGCATGTCTGACAAATGTCGAGGACCAGTCTGATGTTTAGTTCATGCAGCGTTCGGAACCGGATCTGTATTGAAGACTGCTGCTCTAATAATTGCATCTCGTGCAAGCCGAACTAAGGGTCAAAGGAAGTGCTCAGAAAATCCTTGGAAAACCATATGTGGCTGAGTAGGATATGAGATCCGTCCTGGAGACTTCGGAACAGTGTGGCATGGTTAGAAAAAACCTCAAACGACGAGGAAACAATGTTGAACAACGGGCCCAAATAAGGGAGAAGATAAGAACATCTGTGATTCTACTTTTTTAGGTTCCCATTGGTCTGATTTGTGGTGATACCTTTTGGATTTTTTGGACAAATTCTTCGTCGTCCAACCCCTTCCAAAGATGGCTTCTCATTTGTGTTCTATCAGTCTAGATGGATAATGATTTGTTTTGATATATCCTCATTAATCAAATTTTGACACAACGCACATGTGCACTCTGTTGTCACGTACCCAGTGCGACCTTTCCAAATAGCTCACAATTAGCTATTTACATGGAAGCTTCTCAGCAAGAATATTTGTGTTGGAGGTAAATTTCCACTGCGTCAATCGACAGGTCTAAGACAGGCATTCTAGAACCGTACACTTCGACATCCGACCTTTCCGCTTGACGAGGACCTCCTGCAACATCAATGAGCAACGACATAAGGCAGTTGTGACGCCGGGTAGATAGTGGGGTCAAACAAGGCACTTCACGTAGAATTATCCAATGTAAAGTTATTTGGGCCATCGATTGGGTACGATTGATGAGTTTCTATAACGAATATGTGGCGTGACCTGTTTGTAATCAATGGTTTTTGTTGGTCAGATTCAGTGAGGACTTTTTCACACACATAGAGCCTTCCCAAAACAAACTCTCTGACAACGTAGCACCCCAAAATCCGGTCTTAAATTGCTTTTCTCAAACACATTTAGTGTATAGGGAGAGGGTGGCGGGGATTGTATCATACAGAATTACATAATCGTACACAAATGTCTGAATCCACTTGTCTTTTGTTTTGACCCTCCTCTAGATACACCATACACCACACTCAAGTAATGCACTCTTGAGTTGTAGGGAGAAGGTGCAGACATGGATTCCACCCCCTTCCAATAGTTGGTGTTTCTAAACATGTATATGGTGGACTGCACGAGAGACGCACTTGTGTATCTCCTGAAAAAATAAAAACCTTGACACCACCAACTGAGTACGATCAACGACTTCTTATATTGAATGTGTGGCGTTAATGATTTATATTAGATGGGTTTTATCAATAAGATTTGGTGAGGAATTCAATGTAGTTGTAGGGGTTTCTCAAAACAAACCCCTTCATTGCACAATGCCCTATAAACTGGTCTCAACCCCCTTACAACACGTTGAGTGTATTGGGGGAGTGTACTAGGAATGGTGTCGTACATAAGAACAAACTTGAATAGAAATGTTTTGTTACAGTTTTACCCTCTTCTGGATACACCTCCCAATAAACTTTTGTAATACAATTTTGAATTGGAGGGAGGAGGGGAGTTTTGAGCATCTACTGCTTCCTCAAAATGGTGCAGTTTTACTGAGGAAGTGTATCCGGGTGTATATCTGACGGACAACGTGAGAGATACACTTATTTGTCTCATGAAGAAAACATCCAAACACATTTCACCTTTGATTCACTACCATAGAGGAGTATATAGAAACAATCGTGTACAAATTCCAGTCCTCACTAAATGGTATCGGTCAATTTAGAAACGACTTCTTTACACTCATAGTGCCTTCTCAAAACCAATCCTTCGCCGCACATTGCCCCCAATCTTGACTGAATGCTTTCTAGAATTTCTCATAAACTAAATGCAAGCTTCAGACTTCACGTATGTTGTGATGTTTTTTCCAAGGAAAAAGGGCCTTGATGGCTGATATTGGTTCGACCTAAAAAATACAGCTTGGATGTGTGGAAATCATGGGCAACCTCGCCAAAACACACTGTAATATGGGTTGCCAAATTCATTATCCTGGACACGTGCACTTAGTTTGTCAATGAGGTCATGCACCATGCC